>PVIA01006098.1:0-103014 GCA_004024845.1 Tonatia bakeri | reverse complement strand
TGTCCCTCTGTGTCATATCACTTTTATGTTTTTATTACTCTTAAAAATTATTCTACTTGTAATGTTTCATTGTTTATTCTCTATCTCCCTTATCAGAACGACAGCCTCATGAGAACAAGAACATTGGGCCCATAGTAGGTGCTCAGTGAGTATTTGTGTGGGCAGGTAGATAGGGCCTCAGATGCTAGTGTAAAGAATTAGAATTTTATAAAAAATTAAGAGGACTTCAATAAAAGCTATGTAGAGGTATACTGTATAACCCCAGGAGGACCCTTTTGCGGCAAGAGTCAGGGATTGGTCCTTCTTCCTCTTTGCTTAAAATGAGTCTGGAGGTGATGGGAGGTTCTGGGCACATTGCTGGGTGAAAATGGAGCCTGGGTTTCGGAGCCTCCTCAACCTGAAGCTGCGTTAGGGCTGTGGCTCTCACCCTGGCTTCACAGTCAAGTCCCTGGGGGAAATGTAAAGTTTCCTAATTCCCGGGCTGCACTCCAGTCTAAGTCCAATAAAATCCCAGTCTCTGGGCAGATGCTGTGAGCCATGCAACCCTGGGTGGGGACCTCTGCGCCAGACTCCGTTGTCATCTCCTAAGGCCGCCAGGCGCGATTCACTGTCCTAGCTCACTCACGGCCAGAGGCAAAGTAGACACCAGTAACTTTTCTCCTGATCTGCCTTACGCCCTGCTTGGCATCTTCCATGTGACGTGTAAATGATATGGGCCACAGTAAGCTGCTTGAGGTCCACAGCGTCGCTGAGGACATGGCAGGCAGAAGCTGGGCGTAGCGCTGCCAGAGAAGTTCTCAGGTACGTTTCTATATTTGAAGACCTGTTTAGAATTAGCTGTACACTTCCCTCCCCCGGGGAGGACCTCGCATGCCATTCAGACGAAATATTATTTTGGGGGCTGGCAACCCCGAGCTGGTTTCTGTTCTGCTGGCCCTCTCAGCTGGTTCAGTTCCAGCCCCCACTTTACCACCCCCGTAGCTGCCGCGTCCCCCAGCTTCTGTTTACCGTGTTCTCAGCGATGCTGTGGACCTCGGCGGCTAACTGTGGCTGATATTATTTACACGTCACACGGAAAACACCAAGATGACGTCGCCAACAAATCTCACGTCCCTTCTCCCCTGCTGGCGCAGGAGGAGGAGGCTGTCGAAGGCAGGTGCCCTGAAGCCTCCCTCTTGGAAAGGGCTGTTGAAGCTCCTTCGCACTTGACCTTTGCTTTTGAATTCTTGGAACCTGCATTTGAACTGGCTTTTTCTAAGTGGCATCCTTTCTCCCCACCCCATGTATGCCAGTTATCTACGTTACTCTTCTTGGGTTGCATGTGCGATGTGACCTCTGATGAAGCCAAACATCTGGGCAATTATCCCTAGGCCTGTTTCTAATTAGACTAATTGAAATAGAATTAGTGGAGCTGCAGGGAGACCTGCTGCTCCCATCTGGGTTCTCAATGCCGAACAAAAGAGGCCACTGATCAGTAATTTGGGTGTTGAATGCCCTGGAGCAGTTCAAGACCTATTTCGCTCATTAGCCAAATCTCCACTCACCCTCTTCCCCTCTTCCCCACCCCCAGCATTTCCTTCAGAATGTGATTGTCACAAATCACGTCCAGGCATCTCCTTTTGGAAACCGTGAGTAATGGTTGTAAACACAGCATTCATTGGATCTCCCTGATCTTTCAGTCCCCTGAGAGCAAATCATTTGATTAGACCTCCATTTAACAAATATGTCTGAATGAGTAATTTGTAAACAAATCTTTATTTAGTTCCTACTCTGTGTCCATCACTGTTCTAGTCAGCGGGATACTGGGGGATGGAAGACAATAGGTAAACAGAACAAATAGATGAATAATTAAGGATGAGTTGATGTGAGATGCTGATATGTGCTGTGAAGGCAGCACGGTGATGGAGAAGGGGGTGGAGGGGAAGACTGTTTCTTCTCCAGTGGCCTGGCAAGGCCAGGTGGCCAGAGCTGGGGAGAATTGCCGTGTGGATGGGGGTTCGGAGGCTGAGTAAGAGATGGTCCTTGGTCTCAGAGAGCTCCCAGTCTACCTGGGGAGATGAATAAGGAGAACAATGGAAAATGATATATTAAGGTCTTTGATGGGATCGTGTAAAAGGGAGAGCACAGAGAAGTGACTAATTACATGGGGTGGGGACAGGCAAGGTGAGATGGTGACGCTGACAGCCACTGGGAAGACAATCCAGGGTGATGTTGAAGGGAGAGTTTGGGTGTGTTCTGAGGCCCGTGATGGGGATGAGACTTGATATGGGAGCGAGCATCAGCTTCTGGAGGGGGTGACATGTGCTCTCAGACGGGCTTCTGGGGTGCTCTGCGAGGAGGGGAGTTCCAGGCAAAGGGAACCACAAGTACAAAAGTCCTGAGGCAGAAATAAGGCTGACAAGTTTGAGGAACAGAAAAAAGCCATATGTGGTCAGTGACTGGTAAGTGAGGGGGAGTGGGGGTTCCAGAAGGAGCCAGAGATGAAGGAACTGGGAAAGCGGGAAGCCCAGATATGAAGCCATTGCAGGGGTCCAGACTGGAAAGGATGGAACCTTGACTTGGGGTGATAGCTATGAGATGGCGAAACATGGAAAACTGAAGGTATTTGGAGCAATGGGACCGATAGGACTTCTGATACACAGCCCTTGAGTACTGAGGCATGGGAGGAGTCAACAATGACTTTGATTTGAGCAGCTGGGTGGATTGGGGTTGTTAGTGAGATAGGGAAAATGGAGGAAGGAACCAGTTGGGTGGGTGAAATCAAGAGTTTTCTTTGTACGTACGTGGAATGAGAGGCTAATTGGACATCCCAGTGGAGGGGAAGCAGTGGCCTTCATAAAGGCTCAAGGTGTAAGAGTGGCAAACCCTTCCAGGCACTAGGATGCCAGCTGTGGGGTTGGAAATCGCCTGGAGGAGGGATGTGTGTGCAGGTGGGAGACCATCCTGGTCTGTCAGGTCAATCCAGGTGGGGAAGGGCTGGAGGACGGCAGGAGGCCTGAGTCCATGTGACATCTATCTGCACCTTAATTTGCTTCCTCATGCAATAGGCTGCCTCATGATTCCATTCCAGGGTTGACTGCCCCAGCACAGATGGGTGACTTAGCTAGACAACAACACAGCTGTTGTGTAGGGAGTGCTTGGCATGGGTCCATCTGTGTGCTCAGGGTTTCCATTACTTTCTCTCATTAATCAGCACCGAGATGCTATGGCGTACAGCTCCTCCACTTACACATCAATTTAGTTGGTGTTGCTGCTGTTTTTATAAGAATAACACTAAATAGGTGACCTCTGAAAACATCTCCTGTTCACAGGCAGAGTTGCCCTGTTTGTCCTGGAGGTGGCATTGTCCTTATCAATGAAGGCTCCCTTTGCTTTTGGTGCTTAAGTAGGGGAGCTTCTGAGCTATTATCACTCCATTTTACATGATGAGGAAGCTGAGTCTTAGGAGAGCAAGGTGGTTTCTCAAAGTGACACAGCCTGTGAATGGAGCCACCAGGAGCCTCCCCCACTCTTTCTCTCTCCTCAGCCCCTGCTCTTAATCACTGCACGAGGCTTAGGTGTCGAGAGATGCAGTCGGTGGTGACGGTGCCTCCGAGGTCTTTGACGGGAAGAAGAGCCTGTGGTCATCACAGACAAATTAATGTTTCAGAAGGAAGAGAAGACATGTATTCAATAGAAGCCCTCTTCTCTGACACACTGAGAAAGGCATCAGCCATGTATATTTAAGCTGAAAGCGGAGCATCATTACAATAAAACACAGATAAGTTTATAAGTTTATTTTTCATACGAAACATTCAAAAGTATATTGATTTACTGAGAACTTTTCTCTGCAAATGAGCTGCTGATGGGCACTCATTGTTGGCATCTATTCTTTTTTTTTTTGAAAAAAAAAAATTTTCCCAGGGCATTCAATTTAGCTTTTTGTGTACACAAGAACTCTTTCTTTTTGCACTTGAACAGTTAATTAGCTTGTTTACTATTTAATTAAGTTATGTAATTACAACAGTGAGTACAATATGTATGAGCAGATTTGAGAATAAATGAAACGCACTCTTGCAAAATGCACAAACCACCAGGAGAGAGAAGGCTTCCTACCTTGTCCCACACTAGCCTCCCACCTTCAGAGCATCTAGGACATTGGTCCTAGAGTCTATCGGTACCTAGTTCAGAGTACCAATAGACTCTGTGGAGGGATAGGGCATGCTGGCTAATCTGTCAAGTAGGTCAGGTGAGATTCACTTAAAAGAGATCCTGCAATAGAAATGCACACAGAGTACATATTTGTGCCATACACTTGAAGCGAATGAAATACTTGTGTGAAAATGATTTTGTTTTTCTGATTCTTTTTTCTTCTGGCTCAACCTTTTTCAAAGACTCGTTCTACCTTGAACTTGTTCAGTAGGATTTTTAGAAAAATTAATACTTGGAACAGGTTCAGACTTTGACCAATTAGTGTGTACATTTTGGTTTGGAGTCATATTATCCAGGTCCACATTACTCACAGTCAGAAATGATTCAATACCAATGCCTTTTTCCTTCTAAAGTCTGAAAATGCCTCAGGCCTCTTTTGTCCTGAGATATCATTGTTCTAAGAAGTCCTAAAGTGACAGTTGTTGGCAACCAAAAATCATTAACAAGAAGAGGCTGACATGTAAACCCACTGTCTTGATTCTGACGCTGAAGCTGGTCTTTCTCTCCACTTTGCTTCCATGGCTCAGTGTTGGCTGGACACATTTTGAGCTCATTGAAAATTGGTTACCTCAGGAATGGAAGACATCGGTATTTCTGGTTTAGTTCCACAGAAGCCATGGAGCATTCTCTTGGAAACCTAAGAACAATTCCTTGGGTACTAGGTGTGGAGGTCTGACGAGCACTCAGCCATGCCTGCCCTTTCTCCCCAGACCTGGCACAGACTCTGCCCTTCCAAGTGGAAGTATCATCGGTGGTGCACGCAGGGCAATGTGTGTGGTTTGCTTTGATTCTTCCCACAGCTCCTTTTTCTAGGAGCATCCCTTCCAATGTCTTGTCTCCTTGTGCTGTTTTTGAGAAGTCAAAGTCAAAAATCCCCCTTCTAGTATGAACCAGGTGGTATTGCGTGAAAGCTGAAGACATCATTTGAATTCAGGTATAACTTCACATAGAGTCAGATGGATCTAGGTCTATACCTACATCTAAACCTATATCTATGTCCTCTGTCTACATATATGTATACATATAGACATGTGTGATACATGGCTTAGTATATAGACTTATATTTCCTAGTTCTGTTCACTGAGTGGGCCTAGAAGCAGTGACACCCCAGTAGCAATGAGCATTCCCAGTGCCCGGATCTTGGTTTCTAATACCATCATCTAATCAAAGGAACCAGGATACCTTGGACAAATGGAAGATTGTAGGACTTGGGAAAAGAATATGCAAGATGGGTCTGGAATATACTATAGTTACAGAAATTAAAGGAGTACTCAAAAGCCAAGTGGAGGGGTATGTCAAAGGGACAATGGAGCCAACTGTAAGAGCTCCCAATAGACAAAGCTAGAACAATTCGAGCAACAAAATAAATAATATAGTATTGGACTATAACCCAAGGTATACAATAAATTATTCCTAAGTCTATATGGATGTAAATGAAGTACTAAATAGGAAAACAATGGGAGAACAGGCAAACCTCCTATACAGGAGAATACCAAATAATGTATGTAAAATTCCCCACTCAAGGAAGTAGACCATACTCCCCAACCCTGAAGTGTGGGTGAGGGGAGCATATCTGAGGCATTTTTATTGGCTGTAGTGTGGTCTGAGACATAGTTTGCTTGCAGCCTGGAGGTGTCCTGTGCACTGATCTCTTGCTATTGGGCAAGTGAGACTCCACACTGCTGGATCAGAGACACACTACTCAGTGTATGGAGGACACAAATGTGAACATAACACCTTAATTTGTTAATCACTATTTTGTTAATAGTTTTGTTAATCACTAATTTGTTAATCACAGTGACTAGAAGACATGCCATGACGTGCATTCTTATACCGAGCATTCAGTCTATTTGCTGTACATTGACTACACAAGCAAAGTGATTTCCCAAGTCCCAAATGTTCCTCACTTAAACATCTCCAGTGACCACCATTGCCCAAAGGGCCAGGCCCATGCTTGGCAGGCAAACCCATTGCTAACGTGATTCAAGCAAACACTTTGGCAGCTACATCACCTGCCTCCCTGACCCTCTCCTTCCTTTCACCACGTCCACGCCCCAGGAGAACGGGCATCATTGCTTTCCGAACACATCGCATTTCCTAACACTTCTGAATCTCCGCCCATGCCCTTCTTTCCTTGTTTCTCCGGAGACATTCTATGCATTCTTCAAGACCCCACATAAATGTGTCCCTTTGAAGTGGTCCCCATTTACCAAGGCAGAGGGGCCTGTTCCCTCTTCTTGCTCATGGACAGAGAATTTTACATGCCCGTATTCATGGACTTAACAGCATTCTATCGAACGGAGGCATCTGTCTCTGTTACTGGCCCCAGAATGCACTGCCCAAGGCATGGCCAGTATTCTACTTATCTTTGTAACCCCAGAGCCCAGCACAGTGATTGGCAGAGAGTAGGGGACTCAGCAGGTGAATGAATATAGACCCAGTCCCACGTGCTTTGTTTTATTTTTCCAAGAAAGGCAATTAGTCGTATGGTTTCTGGAGTCAACAAGCCCTGAAATCTATTACTTGCAAATGAATTTAGCCAGGCTACTTAATGTCTCAGTTTCCTCAACTGATAAAAGGGAGTGATATTAACTTCACAGGGCTGTTAGGGAGATTAAATATGAAAGTGTGCTATTAGCAGTGCCAGACACAAACAATCATCCAGAGTGATAGCTATAATTATTGGACCAAAGTGTCCCTGTTGTCTCGACAGAACCCTCTACATCTGGCAACATATGGCTATGAGACAAATGTCTTGGAACAGAGATGCTATCGGTGTGGAACAAATCCATTTAAGAGTCAGCCCATTGACCTTGATCCTGTTGGCACTGTGCCCAGCCTAATTGTATTTGAAGATCAGATGGAAGACTCAAGTGGGTCAAATGTCTACAGAAGCAAGACAAACCATGTAAACCAGGTAACTGATTAGTGGATTTACCTCTAGTTGCATTTCTCATAGGTGAGTCCATTGTTTCCTTGCTGCTGGTTTTGACGACTGTCCTTGGTGATTACTAATAAATGTAACTGTTTGCATTTCCCAAATATGTTTGAATTTCACAAGTCATATATTTCTAGGACAAGAGCCAAAATGAATCAACCCAATCTTTGGAAAAGCAGCTGATGGAGGCATAATCCGCAACTTTAATTAACACTGAGGCTTTGAAAATTGAACACACAGAAGGAAAATTAATGAATTGGTTAATTTTGTCTTCCCTGTACATTAACTATTTAATATTTACTCAGAACATACACACCCTTATGTGACATATGTTATTCTAAATGTTTTATTACGAATGGATAGTTTTTTTCCCATCAACTGCTGATTGATTTCACTTGTACTTATAAAACATTCAGTTACCATGCTATAGGGAAAAGCAAAGAGGCAGCCTGCTAGGCCGGCGTGCAAAGGTGACCTTCCCAAGTACACTGAAGCCGCTGTCTTTGACTTTAACAGCCTGGCCTGGCTGCACTGCTGAACTGCTAAGAAACTAAACCAGGACCCTTGAAAGTTTTTCAGGCTGGAGTCATGTTTGCAAATCAGGTTTGGAATGGGCTCCCGACGAAGACAGTTCCTCCCTGTGCCCCTACGGCTCCGCCTTGGTTCAGTGCAAGAGGGCTACCAGCAGTTTCTGGAAGTCCCCCGAGGTGTCCGAGCGAACCATGTCAGAGAGGGACTTCTGGTACTTCTCTTGGAACCTGGCTTTTATCCCCTGAAGGTCCACCTGTAGAGGAGATCACAACAGCAGTGGAGATGACCACGTGTATAGCATGTTCACCATACATGCAGGCAGGTACCCCACTAAGCATGTCATTCTCGTTTGCTCATCAATGCCTGAAAACCACCATTAGAGGTAGGCACTATTATCCATCCATCGGTGTGGAGGAGAAGAGCAGAACTGAGTGCAGCTCCCCAAAGGTTGCAGAGATGTCTCTGTGTGTGTGTATGTTCCAAGAAAACTTGACGGATGCTGATACTTGGATTTCACATGATGTTTATGTGTTGAAAAATATTTCAGCTTCTACTGCAGCTGAAATTACTTTCCTTTGGGATTTTAAACAGTTATTGAAAAAATGAATCATCCTTAGGTAGCAGGACTGGACAGAACACAGATATTTGAAATGAAGCTTCTTTTTTCCTCATACCCTGATCAGTGTGTTAGAGCCAGGCAACAAGATTCAAATCAATGCCAATTTGTGGGTCTTATTTTCAATCTGATTTATCGAAAGCTTGAAAAACCAAGGTGCTAGAAGTGGTGAGAGGACTGAGAATAAAAATAAATTAAAGGATTGTTCTGTTCTAAAGACTCCTGCAACTTAGTTTGGGAGAGAACACTTGCCATAGAAAAGATAAACTTCCAGATGGAACATAGCAAGTCTCATAAAAGAAGCCCAGCATTGTCTTTAGGCAGGAATGTCATTGTTTCTTTCCTTATTTTTGAACAATTTAAAACTATCTCGCTTTCTAGACAGACCTACAAACCATCGCTCAAGTTCTGGTTCTTTTTACCCCTGCCCCAGTTAGAGAGCAGAACAGGAGAGAGAAAGACGAGAACAGGAGACCGTGGGTGAGTGAGGAATTGTCCCAAGTAGGTGCTGAGCAGGAGAGGGACCAGAGCAGGTAGGTGGTGCCTGTGTCTCTGCTCCCCTGGCTTGTGCCCTGTTTGGCTGGGGGTGGGGTGGAAAGGGGGAGCTCAATGTAGGGGGCATACTGTGGCTCTAATCTCATACCGTGATGCTCTGGCGGATTGGGGGTTCTGGCTAACAATGTCTGGCCAGGCCTGAAGCATTCTGAGTGGTCTCCATGCAGACATGACTCAGGACACATGGTCAGTACTGAGACGGCAGAGCGTTTTGGAATGAACGCTCCATGGCCCGCATTGGAGAGAATGCAGGACCCCAAGGAGCCCTCCGGCCCGTCCGTTCCCCTGGGGTCTTTCAGAACCCCTGCCCTGCTCTGTTGCCAGCCTGCTCCTTTGACTTCAAAACTTAGGTTGGGGGTCAAGTTGCTAAGAGACAGACAGAGAAGACAGAGACCCAGAGAGGAAAAGGAAAGAGAGAGGTTTGGAGCCACGAAAGAGAATGGGGATGGCAGGAGGGTGACAGGTAGATCAGAGAAGAGGAAGAGGGGAGAGAGGGGCACAGACTTTGAGAAAGAAAAACATGAATAGTGGAAGAGGAGGAGGAGGAGAAGGAGGAGGGGAAAGCAAGGAGGAGAAATTCCAGGAACAGAAATAAAAACAAAAGAACACTGTTGTTGCTAAGTTATATTTGAAAACAACAATGTTAGTTAGATGGTTAAATATTATTTGTCAAAAGCTGTGGGCCAGAATTTGGGTTGGTAGCTTTCCCCCTCCGCTTAACAATTTTTTGAGTGGAGATGTCTGTGGTTTTTAAGTGCTCAGTTGCACGTCCTTCTCCCAGGCCTCGCCTGCTGCAGCTGAAATGCCATTCTCCCCACCCCTTTTCTCGTCATTTCTTCTATGTGTGGCTCTATATTCCAAAGCATTTGCTATGAGGCTTCACAGCTACTCCCAAGCTTTGGGCTACTCACTCCCCTGCCCCGTTCTTACGCTCACACATGCTCAAAGGGAGATAATATCACTCCTACCAGGACAAAAATTGGTTCTTACAGGGTGAAAAAAAAAACCCTCAACCTTTTTACGTAAAGATACCTATAAATGGAACATAAATAACTATACAGCATATTTGTGGTGTTAACATTTCTTGACAGGGAAGGGGGGTGGCAATTAAGGAAAAAAATGGGTCCGAGAAGGCTGCTTAGTGGGCGATTAATCATTTTAAAAAGGTTGAGAAACATTTTCTTATACTGATGTGTTCCTTGTGCACAGCTGTGCTTCTACACAATTAAATAAAGGCCTGGCTCAGGAGTTAGGAAATCATTTACTCATCGGTCCTGCTGCTGGGTAACCTAGTCTGGGGCTAAGTTTCAGCGTCTCAGTTTTGTCTTCTATAAAATGGGGCCGAGCCCAGCTGCACCACCCAGAAGGCCCCAGGAGGCCCCCTTACACACCTCCATGAGCTTTCTGAGCCACAGGTGACAAAAATAGAAGCAGCTATCATTATTGTAGTTTTACAAAGAGACACAGGTTGAAGCAAAGCACAAAGGGTCTTTCATAAAGTCTGGGAAGGCAAAGGGTGTCTTTGTTTTACTTTTTCTATAAATAGGTCCTTAGTAAAAACTATTTGCTGATGACGCCCGCGGGGGCAAAAAAAGAAGTCGCAGCCTGCCACTCTGGAGTTGGATGTGCCTTACCTGAGCCCTGGTCACAAAGATGTGAATTAGTGCCTCCTCATCGGTCCCCGCTCCCTTCATGGCCTTGTACAGACGGTCAGCAAAATAGCCCTCCTGGTCCCGGGCACACCTCACTGGGCGGAGGAGGGAAGAAAGAACGTGAGACAGGCACGTTTTGTGGAAGAACATGGAGACTGTTGAAGGAACAGACGGCCCAGAGTGTCATCTGGCCACCCTTGGAGGTGACTGGATAGTGAGGCAGATGTTCGAAAGGAGTGAACTTCCTACTTTTGTGTAATGGGATGTGGAAGATTCCCCAGGTCAGGGTACCTGGAATCTTCAACCAGAACGGAGTCAAAACCCCTCCTGATGAGTAAGAACCCTTACTGTTTCCCCAAGACTCTTGGGAGGTGCAGGAACTCTTGGACATCCTCAGGCTCTCCCCACCAAGCTCACGCTTCTGGCCCGCAGAAGTAACTTTTCTTATCCAAGTAAAACCTCTGATGCTGGAGTCGGGTCCGGAGAGGAAACAGATGGGTCAGCATCCTTGCTGCAAGCGAACTTCATCATCTTGGAGGCTCCTTAGGCTGGCCCGCGGCCTGCTTTCCCATGCTAAACCACCTTCCTTCCCTTCGCTTTTCCTCGCGGGGTTTGTTTTGTGAGACTCATCTCTGGATCTTTTCCAAGTTCCCCATTGACCTCTCAGTTTGCAATCTGGGATGTGGGCTTGAGGAAAGGCTTGATCCCGCCCACGGGTCACCTCCTGTGATGCTGCTAGTGGCTCTTCCCTGGCCCTCCCCTGCCCACCAGCTTTGACCTAATCCACAAGTTAGTGCAGCAGGACTCTGGCTCACTGAGCAGGAGATGGGATGCATCTCTGGGGGATCAATCGTTCTTCTCCCCCACTCCCCCATTCTAGGCTCTTATGAGTCCATGCTGACTAACAAACACTTTGGGGGAAATGAACTGTTTACTCTTTAGGTTGTTAACATTGACGTATAATGCTTCACATTTTTGATGTTAGTGATTAATAACAAGTGATAACTTCAATATAAGCATGTAATGTACAGCCTTAATATGTCCTTAATGGAAACTCTTGTTTTCTAGGTAGTTGCCCATATGGTGAATGTCTATGAGGAAGGGAGAGGAACAGGATTAGGGAGGCAGAGTCCGAGTTGGGGGCCTTCTTTTGCAGGACATGTGTCAGCCATGAAAGCGTCCATGAGACAGAAAAGCCCAGACCCAGGGGTCTGACCCCTCCAGCCCGAGGACAATCCAAGAGCTGTAGGATTGGTGGTGGTTGGGGGGGAGCTTATCAATTTGGGGGGTAGCACATTTGGGACTCACTGTGATCCCCAGACCTTCTGAGATGGTGGCCTCCCCGTGTTTTCCTGGGGACCCTCTCCTGTGCAGAGCTAACCGATGCTGAGACGCCTGTCTGCCTGAGGCCAGTGCGCCCACACCTCTGTGGATGGATCTCTTCTCCCCTGGCATTGCCTCTCCCAACAGTCTGGGGAGGAAAACCTCAGCTTCCTTTGTATACAGTCTGTGCCTGGTGGACAACCTCTGTCCTTAGCAGTGGCAGAAGCCCCTCAGATGTTCGCATGGGGCTTGCTAGGGAAGATATGGAACTAAAGGTGGTGAGTGAAAGGTCAGGCTGCTGGCTGCTGTGCTGCCTCCTGCTCCTCCTTACTCCAGAGCAGGGGTTCTCGAACCCCAGTGAGCATGAGACAACCTTCGGGGATCCTGTCAAGTGTGGCTTCCGGCCTCCGTTCCTGAAGGTTCTGAGGGGGCAACCTGCAGTAGGGCTCAGGAAACTATTTCACACCCCTCCCCACAGGCTATTCTGATGCACAGGGCCCGGCGACCCCACTTTGAGAAGTGGTGTTCCAGAGGTTGCAAGTGGTGGTGGTCATTTGGTCTCCTAGCCCTTCCTCCTTGACTTTAGGCGTACACTGAAATCTTTATGAGTTCAGTGGGAGTACGGGGGTGAGGGGCTGTCTAGAAAATGTGGCCATGATGTCAAGGCTACTATCTGTGTGGTTTATTCCCAAGGTCTTTTCTCATCACTTCGGGGCTCGCTACCACTGGAGTGCAGCTAAGTCCTACATTCCGTGGCCCCCAGCTTCAGCCACCGAGCCTCTCCTTCCTCCAGACCCTCCTTGCTCCTGCTGCTTTTGTTCTTATCATCACTGTAGCCTCCTCTGGTAATCGTGTGTATCTGGCTTGGTCTTTAAGCCTCTTAAGAGCAGCAACTGGACCTGTTTACCTCCGGTCCCCACACCCCAGGCACATACTAAGTAAATGTTAAGGAATTGAATGGTTGTATTCCCATTGATATTAAGAATGATTTCATTACCATTAATAATTAATAGTAATAAAGATTAATAGTCCTGTTTTGACTGAACTCTGGTGTTCTCCTGACTCTCTGTGCTACAAGTACAGGGAGGGTTTGGAGACTCCCAGCGGGGCCAGGAGTAGGTCTCTCTATTCACCTAAGACACTCTTTACTCCCTGAGGGCTGTGACCTAGTGTCTTCATTCTGTGGGTTGGGGGTTTTAGGCCTCTGTAGATCACAATAGAAGTCCTGCTAATTAGAATGTGAAATGAAGGTGGTTTTTTTCTTAAAAAAAAAAAAAAAATCAATTGCTGACATTGTTCCAAAAGGAAAAAAGGAAAGAAAAGAGAAGGCCTGGCAGTTAGATTACATTTTTTAACTTCCAGGGCTGCTTTCTCGGTTCTTCCTCTCCTTCTGGGGATGTACCTCTCCGTGTTCTGTGCCATTTGGGACAGTGCCACGGACAATGCCTTCATTCCAGGGCTTGCAGAAACGAAAAAGGAGCCCGCGGGACACAGCCCCGTGCCCACCTATCTCTCTGCTATTTCCTGCCCCTGGGCTGCACCTGGAGAGAAGGTCCTGGCACTTGCTTGGCACAGTCAGGGTCTGGTCTCCCTCCCATCGCTTTCTAAACGGACCTCATTCATTCCAAACGTTGAAGGGAACCAAATGGAAAAAGACGCCCTTGAGCCATCATCAGGCATGTGCAGAAACTTGTTCATGAATCCAGAGCCTGGGTACTCTTGAGTGTCATATGAGCTACACATGCTCCCTGAGAGGGGACAGGCTGTTGACAGGTGCTCTCAGGGACCTGTAGTCTCGGTGGGACTATAGTGAATGTCAAGGTGTGTACCCCAGATGACCTCTTTAGGACAAAGTCCAAGTATTGCCTGCCGACTGCTCCCAACTGAGTTTCATCCCAGGAATTGTCCTCCAAGGAGGGAGCAGCCTTACCCAAGGTTGCAAATGCCCCTGGTTGCAACCAGCCGGCTGCTTGATATGGGTGCAAAGACCTGGCCCCTTGTGCACTTAGGGCATCAGGCTTCAGGACTCCTTGGGGAGCAGCAAAGCCCCAGTTGCAGCTGCATCACATGCATTCTCTCCCTTGCCCCATGCTGCTGGGCGTGTTGTTCCCGAAACTATTCTGTGAAAGCTTCCTGCACACAAACCTCCGTCTCTGCCTCCAGGCAGCCCAATCTAAGCCAGGGGCCCTCCGAGCTCCGCTTTACCGAGGGTTAGGTAGGCCTTCTGCAGGTCTCCCGACGTTTCCGCTTCAATGGCCTCTTCGATGTCTCTGCCGATGAGCTGGAGAGACAAAGTCCAGCTCTTAGTCCAGGTTTTGCTTTTGGTGCACTTGGGGTTCTTCCCCCACAAAAAGTGCTAAACTTGTCCTGACCGGTGTGGCTCGGTGGGTGTCATCCTGCAAAGTGAATGTTGTGGGTTCGATTCCCAGTCAGAGCACATGCCTGGGTTGCAGGTTTAGTCCCTGTAGGGGTGCACATAAGAGGCAATTGATTGATGTTTCCCTCTCTTTCTCCCTCCCTTACCCTTGCTCTAAAAATACATAAGTAAATCTTTTTTCTTTAAGCACTAAACTCTCCCAGATTTGGTCATGCAGCCTTAAGGGACTCCTATCTGGCCTCCTAGCTTGCTGAAGGACTGAAGGTGGTTGCCCCCCCCCATTTGAGTGGGGGCTCTCACGGCTGAGGAGTTGGTCCAGATGTGACCCCTAATGGACTTGAACTCAGTCATGACCACACCCTGAGCCTCAGTTTCTTCCTCTGTAAAGTCAAGGAATGGAAGGACAATGAATGTACACTGTATCAATAATTCTTTATGTTTATATATAATGCCGAGTGTCCTGTGTGTTTTCAAAATTCTTTCTTTTTCTAATTTTCTAGGAGGCTGTGGTTGCCATCATCTTACCCACACCTTCCTTGTCATCTTTGTCTCAGGACTGGGGACTCTGTCTCCTACAGTTTGGAGGAAATCGGTAGAGGCTGTGAAGTTCATGGCAAGAACTTGGTCTAATGTTTCTGATAGAGTGGGGGCTGCGTGGGCTGGAAGCGGGTGTGCTGATCACATCAAAACGCCACTCGCCTTCCTCCTGGGGTGATTCCAAGCGACCCTGTGTTCACCGCCAGCTCGCATATCGCTCTGCACAGCATTACACGTTAGGTTTCTTTCCAAATATTTACAGAAGCCAAAGTTCAGAGTAAAGTGTGACTATGCTCAGCGCAAGGACTGCCTGGGCCATGCTTAGAACGAGCAAATAAAGAGAAAGGAGAACTTTTTGTCAGGTTTGGGAGATGCGTCTAAGCATCAGAAATGCCAAGACATCTTTCTTAGAAATTATCTTTAGAGGATATGACACAACTGTGGTTCTATAAATGACTGGCGCCCTCGAGGACGCGCCAGTGGAGGTTATGTAGTTTCTTCTGAAATCGAAGGTAAACAAGATATTCTTTGCGGTGCAAGCACAATAGATGGCAGGGGGTGGGGGGCAGGCAGGCAGAGAGCTGAGATCTCATGAAGCCCCGTTGCTTGATCTCATCACGGTTGCACATCTAGGGGTCTGGTGTGAGTAATGGATTGGATTAGAAGCAGACTGGGTTGGGGAGCTTCAGTCCTGTCCTTTCCTTAGCTGTTCCCAGCCTCTTGGGGGTTAGATGTAGGAGCTGGTATTTCAGAAGGGACTGGTTTCACTTTCCCATAAACAGGGTTCCGGTTCTGCAGACTGAGATGGCATTTCAAGAGAACATTGTATTCATTTAGGTCTGTGTTTACTAAAAAAATCCTTACATTAAAACACTGTCTGTTTCTATTGTTAAGCCTGGGCCAGACAGTGCTTTGCGATTTTCTGCAGCAGTTTAGCCTACACAGCAGATGAAAGCAGAAAAGCAGAGCTGTTCTGGAGAGGCAGCAGACAAGTTCCTTATGCTAGCGAGGCAGCAATGCCAGGTTTCTGCCCTGTCTGGGCCTCTTCTTTACACAACTCCAGGGGGCACTATTCACACAATACAATGAGAAGCCATTGTTCTCTCTTCTCTACCTAACTCCTGCCCCACCCTCCTCCAGGTAGGCACCTCCTACCTGGTCAGGTAGGATCCTGGTAAGGCACCTCCAGGGACTCCAGGGAACACAAATGAGAATCAATGGATTGGCTCCAGGTAACTGTGGCCCTCCTTTGTAAATGGCACACTTTTCATTTCCTGGAACACTTAATTCTTAGGAGGCTCTTGGACTCACCCAGGCTTTCTGATCTTGGTACAGAAAACACATTTCTGGGGTGAATTTCAGACAAGCCTCAACGGCTTCTAGTTAACCAGGGAGGGAGAAGAACAGGGGATTAAAACCATTTCCCCCCAATTAATGGTGTGCCCACAGCAGAACCCTATACACTGGCTTTGGCTACAGCAGTCGAAGGGCTGAAGACTCTGGAACGGGCTTAGGAACACTTGAAGGGGAGCTGAGCAATGGGGAGGGCACGGGGGGAGGCACGAGCCTGGGCTGTGGGTGTGTGCACCTACACTTTATAACGAGCCCTGTTTGGGGAGCTGACTTTGGCTCTATAACTATACACCTTTCCTATTTGGTAGCCTCAGGGGGCATGACGGTGCTAAGTTGGGGAATCTCTGTGGCTTGGGCTGGGATTTCTGAGAGCATCTGTACTTAAGACGCAGTCTTAGAGGGCAGACAAAGGGCAAAAGCCTGAGTTTTTGTGCCAGAAATGACAACTCACCTGTATGCCAAGGTAAGCTAGGCCACACATCGTGTGCTCCAGGGATCGGACGCTAGCACCCACTGCGTGCTAGAGACTAAGTGCTTTGCTTCTGTTCATTCATTTAACGGTGACTACCCCAGTGAAGGGGGAACTATTACTGTCCTTACTTTATGGTTGAGGAACCTGAGGCACAGAACCCTTAATAACTTGTCAAGGTCAAACAGCTAGTAGCATAGAACAGACTTCTTAACCTCCAACCTGCATCTGGAAACTTGTTAAAACACAGATTGTCAGTCCCCCAACCCCAGAGAATCTGACTCAGTGGGTCCAAAGTGAAGACTGAGAATTCTCATCTTTAACATGTCCTCAAGTGATTTTGATGCTGCTGTTTCGGGATTAATTTTGAGAATGAGAGGTCCCAGGGGTGTCCAACCTGCAGCCCACAGGCTGCATGCAGCCCAGGGTGGCTATGAATGTGGCCCAATGAAAAATCCTAAATTTATTTAAAACCTTTGTTTTTTCTCATCAGCTTTCATCAGTGTTTGTGTATTAATTAATGTGTGGCCCAAGACAGCTTTTCTTCCTCCAGTGTGGCCCAGAGACGCCAGAAGGCTGGACACCTCTGGCTCAGGTAGTCGGTTGTTCCCACACATACACATGCTTACACGCTCACATGTGTGTTTTTAGAGCCAGCAGGGACAGTCATCCTCAGAACCTCCACCCGCAGCCCCTAGAAGGTCTAGGTCAGCTCCATCTGCACAGCTCTTTGATCGGGACTCTGGGCACGATTTGAAAGCAGAGTGCCTTCGAGGCTTCTATATACAGTGATGATAACATTCCAAAGCTTTATTGTCTTTTCATCTGCTGGCAGCACATAGAAAACACTGTTTTGAGTGAGGAGCGGCCAACTCCAGCCGAGGTAGGAGCTCAGGCTGGGGAATCTTGGAGTTCTCATCCACTTTCTGCTACCGACTTGCTGTGTGGTCCTGATAAGTTACAGATGGCTCCTCACTCACAACAGACGCTCTTTGTCCAGCCGTTGTGGGTAACAATGGCTGTTCAGCCTGCATTATAGTGACGGCATTGTTGTGAAATTGAAATGAGATACAGGGCACAGAAGGGCTTTGAATGTTGAAGGCCCTCTACACATATAAAATAGAGACCCAGAAAATAAAAAAATAAAAAATCTGATACTCCCTGAAAGGCATCTTGTACTGAAAAGCTGATTTTCAGGGAAGGACTTACCATTAAGTGCCTTGAAATAGCTGACTCACCTTGTTGGCTTAAAATTATCATTAGGTTTTTTAAAATGATTGTATAAAAGTAATTTATACACTTCTTTTCAGGAGTGTGTCTCTGAGGCATATCACGTCCATCTGGGGCGTGGTAGAGCACTGTACATTAGAATGATGATGACAGCAAACATTCGTGCGCTCCCCACATGCCGGGACTGCCTTGAGCCTTTCCGTTTGTCTTATTTAGCTGCTAAAGTCACCCTCTGAGGGTGTAATGGTGGAGTTCATGGCTCCCGTTTCACAGAAGAGGATGGAGAGGTTAGGTCACTGGCCAGTGGCAGCACCAGGAGGCTTCGATTGTAGGGTTTTGCTCCTGAATTTGACACCTGCCTGCTTTCCTAGCCTCTGTTACAAAGCAGTGTCTCCCAGCCTCGGCACTGCACTTGCAGCTGAAGGATTCTTTGTTGTGGGGACTCTCCTGTGTATTATAAGATGTTTAGCAGCGTCCTGGCCTTGACCCACTAGATGCCAGTGGCACACAGTGTGACAACCCCAAATGCTTCCAGACATTATCAAATATCCGTTGAGGGGCAAAATGACCCCTGATTGAGAACCACAGTTGTAAAATAACACCCCCCACTCCGCCACCAGCTCCATATCTCAGATCGTGGCATCCTTTGGAAATAACTTGGGACTCAGTTCCGGTGCGAAGGCCTTGCCCTGGTACTTGATTACTCACCATCTGATAGGCTTCAAAGGTGGCTCGTAACTGCTTGTAGCTCCTCTGGGCCAGAACTTCATTGAAGGCAAGTTCATCCGTGCCCCAGCGGCCTTCCCCTGCCTTGTGGGTCAAGTACAAACATTTTGTAAAAACCTTTTGTAAAAAGACTGAATAAACAGTGTTGGGACCAGGCTTCACGTACAGGAAATTATAAAATATACATTGAACGGAAGCTAAATTGATTGACGGAACACTTTAAACTTCTAACCCGTGAGTCTACTTCACATATTGATCTACATTATTTATGCCCTTCCCAAGTACAAGCTGGATCTGAGGTGGGTAACCCTAGAGGATAAAAATAGGAATATTTCTTTCAGGTTCATGAAGACAGTATACATATGAGAAATATTGTGAAGATCGTACATTTGTCCTGAGTAACTCCCATTTGCATGCACTAAAGACACACTTGTTGAAAGTACCGCTAATAAATATTTAAAAAGATGTCGCCGTGACTGGCACGTCTGCACACTTACATCATACAGATCTTTGGCATCCTGACCAGCTAGCTCTTTGTCCACATTATCTCCTTCATCACGATCAGCCTAGAAAAATTGACACATTGTTATGAACTTGAGTTCCTGCCTGACCACAGAAAGCAAAAAAAACGGAAGTTCTGGAAAGCGGGGTGATTTCAGAAGGGCGACAGGAGAAGATCCACCCAGCAAAGTGCTGCTCTTTGCTGCCATCTTTTGGGCACAGCTGGTAAACACAGCAGTTCTGTACCAATGCTTTTTTTGTAGACAATCTGGGCACTCGCAAAAACCACTGACCTCTTAAACAGGCTGAAAGCAACCTCGCAATGGCCCCTAGAGTCAGCCCAGTGGAAAGATAATAGTCTTCCTTCCAAAATATCAAATTTCAGCTCTCAGGGTCCCAGTCCTGCAGAGGCCTGAATGTTGGTCCCCGAAGGTCTTGAAGTCTAACCTAAGGCCTTTGTGGCAGAGAGACTTCTAAGATGTCCCCAGTGGCCCATGCCCTTGGACAGTCACTTTCCCTCGAGTGTGGACAAGACGTGTGACCATCATGAGATGTTACTCCTGCGATTACGTTGTGTTGACAGGCAAAGGGAATGTGTGCAGATGTGATTAAGACCCCCAATCAGTTGACTTCATCGAAATGGATATTATCCTGGTAGATCTGACCCAGTCAGGTGAGGTTATCCCAGTGGGTCTGACCCAGGCAGGTGAGGTTATCCCAGAGGGTCTGACCCAGGCAGGTGAGGTTATCCTGGAGGGTCTGACCCAGGCAGGTGAGGTTATCCTGGAGGGTCTGACCCAGGCAGGTGAGGTTATCCTGGAGGGTCTGACCCAAACAGGTTCTTATCGGTCAGAGATGAAAGACATCAGAGAGATGAGCGCCTGCTGGCATGGAAGAAACCAACCGATACTTTGAGCTGTCTACGGCACATGCAGGGACTGCAGACAGCCTCCGGAGCTGATAGGGGTCTCTGGTTGACAGCTAGCAAGAAAACAGGGACAGCAGTCATAACAGCCACAAGGAACTAAAGCCTGCCAACTGCCAGTGAGATTGGAAGAGGACCCAGGTCCTCAGATGAAATGGTGGCCCTGCCTGATGACTTTATTCCAGCCTGGTGAGACCCTGCGCAAAGGACTCAGCCACCCTGTGACTAACTCCTGGCCGATAGAAACTGTGAGATCATAGATCTGTGTTGTTTTGAGTTGCTAAGTTTGTGGCAATTTGTTGTACAGTGGGAGAACCCATGTACTTCCTGCTACAGTTGCAGACTATTCTGTGTGTTCTCTGCCATCAGTCCAATCACACTGAGAGGAAAGGAACAGAAGAAATGCACAAAGCTAGTAAGATGGATGTGTCAGTGAGAAGCACAGATGCCGTGCGGCTGGAGGTGCAGGAGCTACGTGTCCTTGCAGGGCCGATTCTGAAAGGCCCACGTTCTTGGCCTAGCTCCCTGCAGTGGTTCTTACAGGCTGAGACTTGGGGTGAACCCTGGAAGTGATCGCAGAGTTGTGTCGGGAAAAGGTCCCTCCCTGCCTGGGGTCAGAGGGTCTGGTTCTGGATCTGGCTCCTGGCCTGTCTTACCATGTGCAGACCGGGCAGGTTACCCATCCTCTCCAGGCTGGCATTTCCTCCTTAGCAAAATGAGGCGGGGATGCCCAAGGAGGTAACTCATTAACAAAAATGTACTGTAAACTGCAAATGACTGGACAAATTATTGTTGTGGGAGAAATCCCAACCGAGTAATTTCACAATAGCTGATCTGACAGAGCCCGGGTTGGTGATCCATGGGTAACGTTTTTAATCAGAGAAGGAAATGTTTGCCATGGACATGGCCTTTCTCATCATGACACCATGCTGCCAAGGGCTATCCCCAAGGTCATAAAACTCGTGAGACCTCTTCCCTCTTACCTGCAGCAGGGACACCAGAATTTTTTTTAGATTTCCGCTTGTATCATCTTTGACATCTGATTCCAGGCTCCGGTCAAATACTTTCGAAGGAGAAATGAGGAAGGGAGAGAACAGAGGGTTTAGTCTCGCAGAGGCATTTTGAAAGGGACTTTATTTATCTGAAGTCAGAAAAAAAGGTTACTTACACCTTTGGTAGGCCTCTTTAATGGCGACAATTTCCTAGAAAAGGTAATAAAATCCACAGGCCAAGGTGGGTTAATTGTTAAGATATAGAAAGACACTCAAAGGGATGAGTCAGGGGCCTGTCTCTGGACACAGGATGCTTCCGAAGAGGGTCATCCCGTGGGTTGGGGCATGGGCCTGGAGCGGGCCCCTAGAGGTGTGAGGGGCCCCTTCCAGGCGAACATCTCGAACCACACAGGTGAGGTATGTGGACTTCTCCTTTGTCACAGATGCAGATGCGACCGCTAACACCCTCTTTCATGACCTCCTCACCGCCTTTCACTGCCACCCCCTCCTGGGTGGCCAGTGGTAGAAGTTCAGTGCATATCCTTGCAAATATCTCTGTATTTGTACACCTGTATGTGCTACTGAAAATACATGGAATTAGTCTGTGTATGCGTTTAAAAACAGGAAAACTGAACATATTGGGCTCTGACTTATTTTTCACTCCATAGTATATCTTGGAAATCCAGCTATGCTTGTACATAGTTAGTTACCTAGTGTTTTTTAAATTGGATACAAAATGTTCCATTCTACAATGAAGCACAGTTTGTTTAGCCAGCCTCCAATTGATGGGCACTTAAGTTGTTTCTAATTTTTCTCTACTTCAGACAAGGCTTGATTCAGTGAACGATTTGTTGCATGCATGTCCTGGGAACAGTCACTTTGTATTTCAATGACTGGTGCACCAGGCGGTCCACACGGGAGCTGCCTCAGTTTACATCGGACCCAGCAGTGTGTAACAGCAGGAGTTTCCCTGCAGTGTCACCTGCGCGCTGTTTAAAATGAAAGTCAGCACGCAGGGTGGGTGAAGGTGGGGTAGACAATAGAAGTGAGAAGCCTAGCTCCTGTGCTTTGGTGGGTGGGAGGAAAGGAGGGTGTGCGGGGGGAGCACTGGGTGCCCACCTGTGTCTAAGCAGCTCCTTCCCCTTCCTCCTCCTTCCAACCCACTACCAAGATCTGCCTGAACCTGGGCCTGTGCTCTCTCTGCTTTTCCTCTTTCTATGTCAGATCTACTTGACTGAAAATAAAGGGTTTTGCTTGCTATTCGAGACCAGGGTCTGAAAGAAACCACAGTGAAACAGTATAAGGTCAAGTAGGATTTAAAAAACAATGATTAAATGAACCTTCTTGCCAAGGCAGGCTGCTGACTGCCCTGATCTTGGATGCCTCTTCTTGGGGACTGTGGTGCTTCTGGGAAGGATGGGACGCTGAGTGGGGAAAGTTGTGTGACCGTTGGACTGAACGGATGCCACTGCCCGTTGCTGACCCTCCTCTAAGGCACAATACTAAACAGCAACTCCCAGAGATGGAGGGTTTTACTATCTTGTCAGGGGTAAAGTAGTGCAGGCAACTCTGGAAGGTGGTGGATAAATATAGCTTGGAACTTAGCAGTGTTTCTGGAAATGCAGTTGGATGGCACAGGCTGAGCAAAAGCAACCAGCCCAGGGTCGTGGGCATGGAAGGCTTCCCTCACGGTTCAGGGGCCAAGCACTGCTGCTTCCTGCTCCAGCCTCCGCTTCAGTTTCCTACCTGGAGGCCTCCAGTGTGTTGGAGTATCCTGGCATTTTTCTGGCTGGGCCTCCCACATTCTACTGTGATAAGTGTTTGTGGGAGAGGGAGGTGGGTCTCCAGATAATGATTCACAGACTCTCTTTACTCATGGTGAATTCCTTGGCCCTTGCAGCTTCTGGAGCCAAAGATGGGTGGGCTTCCACTGGGGCCTTAGCAAATGCAAGCTCTCTTCAGGGACTGAATGTGGCCTGTGCCCAAGGGACCAGGGGAAAGGTCTGTAGGCAGAAGAACACAGAAACCTTTGGAGAGGAGCTGGCAGCCACGGGGTCCCCGGCATTACCCACCTCCCTGCCTCCTTACAATCTTGGTACCCCACGCTGATGAGAACCATGGATGAGGGGCTGCCCACACATGCTTGGACTGCTTATCTGCAGTGTTCATTTCAGGAGGCCAGAAGAGTCAGGCTGGCCGGGGAAAGTAGAATCTTGTCTGCTACATATAAAACTGCATCC
This sequence comes from Tonatia bakeri, assembly GCA_004024845.1. Classification (NCBI taxonomy): domain Eukaryota; kingdom Metazoa; phylum Chordata; class Mammalia; order Chiroptera; family Phyllostomidae; genus Tonatia; species Tonatia bakeri. The sequence continues at coordinate 79,858 of PVIA01006098.1, read as the reverse complement.
ATTTAGGAAAACAAAGGCTGCATTGGTACAGCTGTTCTGGAAGGATCTATTATGTCAAGCCAGTGGCAGTAACCCCAAGATTGACAGCCAGAGGATTGAAAGAGGCCTCTGCCCTGCATGGGCCAAAGTGGACACATTTCTGCCCAGAAGCTTGCTCACCCCCTGGGAGGAGTGCCGGGTGTAGTTTCCCTTCTGGCTGCTGCTGCAGTCACCTCTAAGGGATGTATGGACGCTCTGCTGGGGCGGGGTCTGAGGGCCTGGGTGGGACTGACCTGATTGGTTCTCGTGCACAGGATCTCGATGAGCACCGCCTCATCCGTGCCCAGACCCTTCACGGCCTTCTGCAGCTGCCGGGCATCGTACTCGCTGGGGCGGTCCAGAAGGGCCAAGGCAGCCTTCCTGAAGTCCCCACTCAGCTCACTCTTGAGCACCTCGTCCAGCTCCTGCAGGAAGACAGCGAAAGCCCTGACTGGGAATGGACCGAGAGGAGAGGGGCAGGTGTGTACTGTCCCCACTGTGTGGCCTCAGGGTCGACAAGACCCTGCTATGGACACAAATGTGTATGTAAAGGAAAAATGATACGCTGTTATTAAGGTTCAGTGCTGTCCACAGTTTTGGGCATCCTCGGAGGTCTTGGAACCTGTCTTCTCCGGCTAAGGGGGTCCCACTCTATATAAAACTGCAGAGAAAAAAAATCCAGCTGCCTACGCTTACAAGCCACAGGCATGAAAACAAATCCTGTGTGTTTACATTCTGTTTGAACACAGAAGCCGGCTCAGCATACTTGGGCTCTAATCCTGGATTTTCTGCTAACAGCTGTGTCACTTGGGGGCGAGTATTCTCCCTGGAGCTCATTGGCCTGGGGACTTCGATCTCTTCGTCTCTAACGTCTTCTAGCTTCTTGCTGTTGTGACTCCAGATCACCTGTCTGGCAGATTCGGCTGGAACAGCGGAGAACTGGAAAGTGAGCGTGCGACTGGCAGGTGCTGGCATTGTGAAGCTTCGCGCTGGGCGAGCATGCTTTATCTGTAACACGCCCCCAAGCCCGCACCTTGAACTCCTTGGTTCTTGTCTCACGGTGCGCAATGGCGGAAACAGGGGCTGCCGCGGTTGGCTAGGCGACGCCGGCATGATGGAGGGTCAATGCCATCCCGATCCATTGCACACAGCCGCACTGAAGACTCAACTTATTTCTCTCAGGGTCCTCAGGGAGTGACGCGGTCAAGCCTGATTGCGCAGGGAGAAGCAGAAAGACCGCAGAAGCACGGCCGTCTGGCCCACGCGGTGTTAAGTAGCTTGTCTCACGGCGGTGGGTTCTCCAAGAGGGAGCACAGCCCCGGAGTTCTGGAGCCCTGGTTCCTTTTCTTTCCTGTGTGCGATTTTGCACGAGGCATGTCAACAGGTGAGCTCCACTCTCCCCCGGTGTGAGACGGAAACATTCGGACTCGGCACAGCTCCCCTTGCCGGTCTGAGCTGGCTTTACCCTGCTGCATTCTCCCGGCAGCTGGAGAAGGGAGGTGAATTATCACTGGTTCTCTGAGTGAGGAGACCAAGGCCTGAAGAGAGCATTGCCCGCCCAAGGTCAAAGTCAGAAAATCCATCTCTACGTCCACGTCCGTTTATACATAGAGTGGTTGAAACTGTCAAGCTTTCATAGACATGAGTTAGGGTACATCCTAATTAACATTCAGGTTGCATACTGATCTTTCTAATGATGTTAAGAAAAGGTTAAATTGTGTTCATTATATATTAATAACAAAATAAAGCCTGATGTATACTTAAAGATTTGTATACATAACATGGTCAACAAAAAAAGAAAGAAAACATAAAGTAATAAGGTAATGCTTAATGAAATAAAGTTTTCTTTTACTTTTCTGTAACCCTCACTTATGAAGGATGTATCATGCTTGAAGACAGCTGAAAGAAATGAAGAATTCTTATATAAAGACCCACTTGTGAAAACTGATTTTCAAATCACTAGCTTATCTGTAAGTTAATATGTGGAATTAGTCCAAGAGAGCAGGGGGAAAATGAGACAGGGATTAATATAAAAATGAAGACCATTTAAAAAATGAGTTAAAGAATACTGATATTATAGGCTATTGATTTAACAAGGCAGTTTCAGTTTTCTAAAGTCAAAGTTTTCAATAATTATTTCACTTTTCCCTCTTGGCTTAACTCATAAGGCTGTGCGGCTGCTCCCCCGTGCCTGGGGCGTATAGGAGAAGCAGAGACTGCCAGGGCCAAGGCTGCGTGCGTGCACGAGAGGACCCCTGGAATCACCTTGCCATACGTTGTCTTGTACTTTTGCTTTATTTGTTGCCTCTCATCTGATGTCCTACTTGACAAGACGTCAATGATGGCCGCTTCATCGGTGCCTAAAGGGCAGGAGAAAGAAACAAAGCAAGAGTGAACAAGAAACGGAGGTTGATTTTCGTCAAGTCTGAGGAAGCAGTGTGGCCGTCAGAGGCAGAGGTGGAACCTCAGGGGACCCTTTGGCTTTAATGTCTGGTGGAGAACTGCATTTTTTCTACTCACTAGAGAAGTATCCATGGGAGCCTTACACTGCCAGGCTTCATTTTAATCCTAGGTCTATATTCAAGAGAAATGACAACAAATGTCCACACAAAACATGCACCTGAATGTTCATTGCAGCATCATTCATAGTGGCCCAAAGGTGGGAACAACCTGAGTGTCCGTCAGTGGACCAATGGATAGACAAAATGTGGTATGCTGATACAGTGGAATGTTATTTGGCCGGAAAAGGGGATGAAGCACCAATACCTGCTACAATATGAGTGAACCTTGAAAACACGCCCAGTGAATGAAGCCAATCACAGGAGACTGCATGTTAAAAGCTTCCATCCACATGCAAGTCCAGAATAGGCAGATCTATGAAGACAGCACGCAGGCTTGTGGTAGAGGTGGGGAGTGTGGGGGGCTGGGAGCTAAAGAGTGGGATGTTTCTTTCCGAGGTGGTGAAAATGATCTAAACTGACCACGGTGACGGACTGTTCACTTAGTCTTGAGGATTAGTTCCACTTTTCCAGTTCTGGGAAGATTTAGCTGTGTGATTTCAACCAGGACACAGAGCCTTCTAGGATGAGCTCACTTGTAAAAACAGTTGGGGTTAATTGCCTGCCTCATTCTGGTTCAGTTCCAGCGCTGTTATTTATATTGTTCCTCTCATTTCCTCCTACAGTGTCACCTACGTAATGCGTATCCAGTTACTTCCTCTGTGACACTATTTTTTTTTAACTTCTGAGTGCCAGAAATATCACCTCAAAAGGGATTTCCTTTTCTTGTAAAAATCCTTTGACTCTGCCCCTTTCTGTCCATGTGCGCATGGGTCTTGCCCAGGTCTAGGGCCCCTGTGTCTCAGGCTTGGACCCTTACTGTTGTCACCCCTGGAAGGAGACTTCCTGCCTCCCAGGTGGCCCGTTGCCCCTATCGTGACCAACAGGAATTGGGCCCATCCCTGGCTTCCTGTCTTCCCTTACCCCGCATCCCATTCATTACCACCAAGACCTCCCTCTTTCACCTCTCAGGTCCACCCATTTCTCTCCGTCTTCACCTCTGTCACATCGCTCAGTAGAACTGATACCCACGTGGGTTTCCCGCCTTACTCTCACCCTTTCCGATCCGTGCTCACTGTCCCCAGAATGACCTTTCTGATGAGCAGACCAGGCTGCTCACTCCTCTTCATCAAGCTGTTTAGAATAGGCTGCTTTAAATCCAGAATAAGGTCTCACCTCTTTAGTGGGGCATGTGAAGCCTTTCGGATTAGTTCCTACTTGCCTCTCATTGTTGTCCCTCCCCACTTACCCACTCCCAGGCCTCTGTTCCATCAATTCTACAAATCACTTGTAGCTTCTAGAACACTTTCTTTAAAAAAATTATTTATTTACTTATATTTAGAGAGAGAGGGGAAGGAAGGGAGAGAGACATCCATCAGTTACCTCTTGTGCGGCGCCAGCTGGGGACCTACCTGGCCCACAACCCAGCTATGTGCCCTGACTGGGAATCGAACTGGCTCCCTTTCTGTTGGCTGGACGATGCCCAGTCCACTGAGCCACATTAGTCAGGGCTGGAACACTTTCCTTCCCACCTCTGAGTCTCTGCATGGGCTGTTCCCTCTACCTGTAACATCTTTACCTTTGACCATGAGGCATGTTCACTCCTACTCCTCCTTCAGTACTCTGCTCACTGGCTCACGGGGCCAGCTCTCCTTCTCTGTCCTGTCTCTGCCGTGCCGCACTGCAAGTTCCATGGGAGCAGGGGCTTCTGCTCACTGCTGCGTTCCCAGAAAAGGCTCTCAGTATTTGTCAGATGACTTGCTGAATGAATGAGTGTTCCAGTGCATGCATTATATGAATGAATGAATGAGTGAATGAATGAATGAATGGGGAAGTTTGCACTGCTTTATGAATGAACCTTGCCTCTGCATTGGTGCAGGCTGCATGTGCTACTCAGGTGGGCTGTATGTAGCACAGACCAATAGGAAACCCTCTATTCTGATGCCATAATCAACCCATATCTGGATAATTTAGGAAAATTGAGTTCAAGTGTAAAAGTAATGTCTTTTAGACTTTCCTTTCTGGAATGCTTTAAAAGAGAGACCAGAGAGCATGGCAGACCTGGAATGGCTCAGCAACAGCCTGGAGGAGTGGGGAGGCATGGAAATGACTAGATTTTTCTGAAGTCCTTTGAGTTTGGGTCTCAGGTTCTCCCTGGGAATGATTCCCACTACCCGACCAGGAAGCGATTTACTGAACGGTGACCTCATCTTACATTTCACAATATGCGTGTCATATAAGCAGTCTGGGCTGCCCAACAGCTTCCTGTAAACATTTACAATGATTTGAGGCACCAGGGCCAGTCCCCAGTGGTTCTGGGAAAGACTTTTTAAAGTATGAGACACGAAGGAACCTCAGCCCTGACTGTGCATCAGACACTGTCGAGTAATTACACAGCAGAGGTCAGGACAGGGTGATCGTCAGCCTCGGGAAGGCTGGAGGGCCTCCTGGCTTTTGCTTTCCCAGCAATTTTCTGGGAAGATACCAAGCTGAGGTTCAGTGGGACGAAGGTCCCTGGGGTTGAAGCGCCCTCCACTTCACACCAGGGGCCCATATGCTGGAGGAACGATCCCCACAGTGAACCAGGGGCAGGGGCTCAGCTTTCCCACAGACACCAAATGCCCACCACAGCCTTCCTTGCTGAGCCTGGGGGCTGCAGCCCCATCTTTGGTGCCTGAGGGCTGGTCTCTTCTGTGAACATCACTGGGCTTTCCAGTCCTGCAGTTTCTCCTCTGGAAATGGAGATGCAGGGAAGATAGATGAAGTAATGAATAGAGGAGGATTTTGCCTGCCTGGGTGGGTCATTGTTTCCCGCTTGCTCACTGCATGAGGTTCCTGAGGTTGTATTTATTAACTTCCACACACTCAGGGACTTCAAACAACAGCCACTCAGTCCCTCACAATTCTGGGGGCTGGCAGTCAGAAATCCTGGTGGTGGCAGGACCACACTCGCTCCAGAGGCTCTGGAGGCTGCTGGCAATCCTTAGTGGTCCTTGGTTTGTGTCTGTATCACTTCAACTGTTGCCATGGGTAGTTAACTAGTTATTAATAAGGAAGGAGAGCAAATGGAATTAGATATTGAGCTTAATAACCTGGGGAGCATATGCCTGTTTGTTTCACCAGGAAGCTACAGCTTCCCAACCCAGGGGATCATAGCCTTGCCAAGGGGATTAACGCTCCTCCCTTTCCCACCCTGGTACCCGATTTCAGGGTGGGGCGAGGGGGCCTGGTCTGGGGGAGGTAGGCATGTGCACAGTAGAAGTCAAATGGTACAGGGGGAGGTGCTTGACCATAGAGGCGTGTCAGTCTAGCCTGGAAAACAATGAATTGGCTGGGGAGCGGACCCATCAAAAAACCCGTGAAAACTTGGGAAGTTGATTGGTTCTTTTGGAAAAACACCAGGTACTTTCCAAACCCAGGCTAATATAATCTCAGGGGGGAAAGGAGCTCTCTCTCTCTCTCTCTCTATCTCTCTCTCTCTCTCTCTCTGGGAATGCTCCTTCACCCATGTGTTCGTGCGAGGGTACACTACTATGTGAGTCTAGCAGCTACCAGGCCTGCAACACATAGCATGGACTCTGAAGGACTAAACCTCAATGTGAAGCAGAAACTTTGGACACTGGCCTTTGCTTTGGCCTTGCTGAAGTCAAGGTTGGACTTTTTCCATGGTGGGATGGAGAAAGATGGGAAATTGGAAACTCAGGGGCAGGCTTCTACACAAATAAACCATCTTGCCACATATAATCTTCTGAGCGTGGGTCGTTGGGATGCTTTCCATCCTGATCCTGTGGCAGAGCCTGATTGCCACCAACAATACAATCTGTGCCTGTCTTCACATGACCTTCTTGTGTGTCTGCTCTTCTGTCTCTTTTAAGGACATTTGTCAAAGGGTTTAGAGCCCACTCAGGTAATCCAGGATGATCTCATCTCAGAATCCTTAATTACATCTGAAAGGACCATTTCCTGAATAAGGTCATGATGCAGGTTCCAGGGGGATGGATATTTATTTATTTATTTATTTATTTATCCTGGGTGGGGGTGGGCCATTCAACCTGGTACACTCTCAGCAATAGAGAATAAAGACTAGTCAGGGTGGGCTTATTCACTGCTTATACTCATCTAGTTTGGCTTTGTGTGCATTTTGGATCTGAGCATATTGTTCAAAAGAAGATGAGCATGTAGTGAGGGCCAGTGAGGTACTGGACCTTGTGCTGCCTTATTTATCCTCAGAACCTCCCTGTGAAGAACTCAGTGGAGACAGACAATCTTAGAAACCACTCAGAACCACCCAATCAGAACCTGCATATTGACAATGGCTCAGATGCACATTAAGGTTTGAGAAGCTGGGGACTAGATGGTCCAGAGGCGGCTTTTCTGCATTTCCTGTGAGGGAGGGTGATGACAAACATCCTCTCACATTTCATAGGGGATAATGGGTGTTGGGGTCTACACGACTCCCCAGTTGAGGCATTGAGGCATTCGCTTCAGAAGGGCCCTGCTGGGATGGGGGCAGCAGAGGGACCCAGAGGAAGGCCTCACAGGAGCATCAGCGTCGGCGGGAGGGTAGAGGGCTGTTGGGGGGAAGGGAGTGGGGAGCAGCTAACCAAGATCCAGACCAACTACTACTTTGGAAAGGAAAGAAGGGACATCCAAGAAACAAGAAAGAAGTCTCTAAGTTTCATGTTGCTATTTGGGAAAATCAAATATTATTTTGTGATACAGCATTCTTATTATTTTGGATAGCATAGATGGGTGAGTGGGTGGAAAGTGCACATCACCTTCTGGACACACGGGGCCTCTAGACCCACTCTGCTCAATGCACTGTGTGAGGTGGCTGTTGAGCACCTGGAGTGTGGCTGGAGTTGAGATGTTCTGTCAGTGTAGAATACATAGCGTATTTTGGAGACATGTGAAAACAAAAGGGATGCCAAATATTTCATTAATGATTTTTATATTGATTGTTGAAATGAGATTTTTGGTATAGTATTGAGTTAACTAAAGTATATATTCAAATTAATTTCACCTGCATTTCTTTTCTTTTAAAATTTGATGTCTCAAAATTTTTAAATGAACCACGCAGTTCACCTTTGTCATTGGTGGACATGTGGCCTTGGACATTCGAATGCAGCCCAGGTAGGGATGGTACATCAAAGGTGTGGGTGCATAGTCTTGCTGACAAATTTTTCCAATGATATGATTTTGCTTCGGCTTGCACTTCTTGGTAGAGGATGGGATGTTAGACCTTCAACCAAGTAACAGCTTCCCAGGGTTGCCCTAGTTTCTGATCACCCACACTCATGTTGTAACTCCTTGGCCTCGGGCAAGATCTTTAACCCCCGAGCCTCGGCATTCTCGTCTGCTCCATCATTGCATTACGCCTTTACAGGGCTGTTGGGAGGGTTGTACAAGATGACGTGCCTGCAGCACCCAGCTTGGCACTTGGCACAGAGAAGGTGCTCTACAACCGTGACCAGCACAAGAGCGGTCTCACCTTGTGGCCACATCTAAAAGGGGGGAGAGAACACTGCATGACTTTGCCATTCAGTAGGTGCCACACCTGTGCTTACTGAACTGAACTCAAGGTGGGCTGAGAACGTGGGAGTTTATCTTTAACCCCAGTGCTGTCATTCCCACACCCACTTTCGCTCTTGGCTCCAACCCACATCCAGGTGTTAGGACCTCATTCGGGAGGCAGCAGGGAGGCACCTGTGAGCCTGGCTGAGCCCCTCTGCAGAACTCAGAACTGGAAACATCCTGACCCTGACCCTTCTAGGCAAACATGTCTCCGACAGTTGTCATTCAAACACAAGATCAGCCGGGTCTGGAGGTAAGCAAGGGGCAATGACTCTGTGCTGAGCCTTCCTCTGATACCCCCAAACCAAGTGGCCTGGTTGTCATCCTTCATTTCCAGTATGTCCCCCACCTCACCCCTTCTCTCTGTGATTTATTTAGGGAGATTACTATGTAGAAATCCCTTCTACCGCTTCCCGTCCACATCTTCTCCAACCCCAACTCCCTTGGGACTTCTCCCACATTTCTTGGGTCTAGGCAGACTATTCTATATTTAGCTGGTTCCTTATATTGGCCAAAATATGTCTTCGTAGAACTGCCACCATGGGCCCCAGTTTTTTTTCCTCTGAAGTCACACAAAGGATTTATGGCCATATTAATTCTACCATAATACCCGTTTCTAGAAAAGCAAATCAGCACTAATTTACTTCTAAGTAAAAAATCTAGCATTTGGTCTCACAAAACATTATGCCAAGTGAAAGAAGCCAGATGCAAAAATTCATATATTGTATGATTCCATTTACATGAAATGTCCAAACTGGTCAAATCCATAGACACAGAACGTGGGTTAGCGCTGACCTGAGCCTGGAGGGAGGGGACTGGGGAGTAGCTGCTAATGGATGTGGAGTAGTTTTAGGTGGCGAGGAGAATGTTTTGGAATTAGTAATGATGGTTACACATAGCTGTGAATATACTAGAACCAGGCTTCTGGGTTGAGAACCTTATTTCATGAGTGATCTCCTTGGGTCTGAGTCTCTCTTTATGGCCTCATTCCTAGACGCTTTCTCCCTCATCCCACCTGGTTACTGGGGTCACCTTACTCTTGTCCAGGTCTGTTGCTTTGTCTGCTGTCCTTGGCTGTGCCCTTACCCTGAGGTCTGGATATAAAGAACCTCTCCAGTTTTGGCACTTGATTCTTGACCTTGTCCACAACTTTATGTTCATGTGATCTACTTATAGATGCAATTCCCACAGCCTGAATCCAGCTGTCATCAGACCTGCAGCCCACCACCTCCCACTGAAGGGCTCAGCGGGGTGGAGATGACATTAGGCTTCCACGAACTATACCTCTCATGAAGTCTCTTCCACCTCCGGGTCAAACTGAATGTCGTACTGTCTAATTTCTAACCGTTATATTGAATCCTGAAAAGCAATCGGATCTGATTATAACTTTGGAATCTTTCATAAAGAGAACCTTAGAAGTACGTGATCCACCTATGGTAGCCTGGAAAACACAAGCTAACTGGGAAGCATTTTTCTAAGATCGTGGGAAAGTTGGACACGCGATCCCATTTAATCAACTTCAAAAGTAAATCAGCAAACAAAATATCTTTCTTACCCATTCCTTTGCAGGCTTTGTTCAGCTTTTTGACATCTCGGTCCACATCGAAACGCTGATGCTCTCTGGCTTTGGCCTGCAGAAAACAATCGAACAGGTGAGTGGATAACAATAGGCCAAAGTTGGCAGTTAATTGGAAGACAAAGCAGATATCCAAATGTGGGACCAGTTGCCACTTTACACATGGGTACATGTGGAAATCAGCTGGGAACACTCTGGACCCAGAGAGATGGCTGGTACTCCTTGGAGCCAGCTGGCCTTGGATGACCACAAACAATGGCCCCTTTGTTCTCCAAGACAATCGGCCTGGCCGACTCTGGGATGAGCGAATTTCATGTCAACCCTACCTTTGTGTGACTGTCTCTGACACAGAGAGTGGTACAGTGGGCCAGTGTCCTACAGTGGTACTTCTCCCTTTTGCTATGAGACATGGGTATGTCTAGGGAATAGGTGTGGCCAGCCAGAAGCTGAGGGATCTTATTACAGATCCACTTGGTGACCTGGGCTAAAGCTTTGCCATTCACACAATGAAGGACATAATATTTAGTTTGCCAGAGATACCACACAGACCAACAATAGCATAGATATTGGCTTTTACTGCTCCTTGGGGAAAGAAAGTTCTGTTTATACACTATACTAATGTTTGTCATACTTCAATCATTGGCATGATACATGCACTGATTTGTCCACAGTTACTTAAGTCTATCTTATTATTTGCTTATTATTTTTATTTCAACTGGCTGACTTTGTTTCTACTTCAAGATATTTTTTAAAGGAAACTTTTCATTAGCACTAAAATAGAAAACCGGTACAGGTTGCCTAAACAAAAAGATAAACATGAAAATAATTCCATCACTATAAAAAATTTAAAGAGGTGAGGTTAATTGCAGTTGTGCAACTAGTGACTTTGAACATGCCCTGCGTTTTCTCAGTGCTATGTCTTTTGCACAGAGACTCTCTTGGATGAAGTGTGTCACCTATTTCCTACCCTTTGGGGAAGGACAGTTCACTGCTCTGTCTACACCGTCTGATCCCCCTCTCCCTCTTTCATGCCTTTGGCTCCTACTGGGATGAATGGTACACCCCATAAGGCACAGTGGACGTGTTGCATTTATCTGTCTGGCATCTACATTTCACGTGGTCTCACTGGGGCTGTAACTTGTGAGACTTGAGCCCCATTGTCCTGCTCCTGGGTGGCATGAGCCCTGTCATTCTGGCAATTGTGACTGGTTCAGGAGTAGGGCTGTAATCCAGGCAGGATCAATTCGAGTTTTTTCCTTGGTTGATATATGAATATTGAGAGAGATACATCTGTCCCCACTGGGTTTGCTAAATTAGAGAGCTGGGTCTCAGGCTGTTGGCAGCCATGTGTAAAAATATGGAGGGACAGAGGGGAGGGAAAGAAAGGGAGAGAGAGACTGAGTAACATTGTATCAGTCCTCAGATACAGCACTGTACACCTACCCTGGCACTTCCCATTCTCATTAATGAACAAACCACCACTTTCCCTTAAGTCAGCGGTTTCCAACCTTTGTCATCTCATGGCACACATAAACTAATTACTAAAATTCTGCGGCACACCAAAAATATTTTTTGCTAATCTGACAGCAAAATAGGTATAATTTTGACTCATTCACAGTGGATGGCTATTGTTGTGTTGGCTGTTGTCGTTTTTTAGCTTGCCAGTCCAAGCAGAAAGAGATTGGTGCCCTTGACTGGCCAGGTATGGCATGTTCTGAACCTTCTTTCAGTGTGCCGGTTGAAAATCACCATCATCAGTTGACAGGAGTTAGGTTTCTGCCCTTGCAGCCAAACATGTCCTGACTAATGTCCATGGACTGGGGGAGCCCTGGCTTCTAGGCCCTGGTTAATGTGGAGTCCGGTAATCCTAGAGCCACAGCGTCTTCAGGGTGACCCATCGCCCCCTGCCTTTTAGACTGTAAGTGCGTGGCGCGTCTTGAAGAATATGTTGGCACAACACATCAGGAGGGGCCCTTCCATTTGTTGAGCCACTACCATGGCCCGGACAATTTCTTCACTTACAGGCCTTTTCTCATTAGTAACAGGGAAGAGTGGGCGTCAGTCTTCTGCTTTACAGATAAGGAGAGCCAGGTTCAGACGGGTCGGGAATTTGTCTGAGGGCTCTCGGGGTGCAGGGTAGCTCCCAGCTCCGTGTGCCTCCAGAAGCCCGTGCTCTCGGGCCCAGTGTGTCACCCAGCCTCACACGCTGTGACGGGGGCCTCCGTGTTCGGCAGAAGAGCGACACTTCCCACTTTCCTTTCCAGAACGTCTGTGGGTATAATATAAGAAAACCATCTGGCGCTTCCGAAGACTTGTTGGCAGGACCGGTGACGTCATGTGTGAGGCCTAGTGCAAAATGGAAACGTGGGGCTCCTTGTTCAGAAGTGATTAAGGGTTTTGAGACAGTGACGTCAGTGCACTGAACCAAGGTGCCAGGCCCTTCTGAGCGTGGGGCCCTGTGTGAGGCAGAGGCTTTATGCGTATGAAGCCCGCCCTGCTTTTTAATCCAGCTCTGGAGGGGGTGGGCCTCTGAGCGTGGGGGTGCGGGAAGTCATCTTGGAGGGGTAGACGGTGTCCCCACTTCTCATGAAAAATATTATGGAGGGTGCAAAAGTGAGGTGGGATTGAACCAGGATAGCAGACATCTCTTATTAACAGGCCGATTCATAAACGGTCTGGGATGTCATTTCAGCCTCATCAGTGCAGAGAGTGATCATCTGTCCCACCTCACAGCTGACCAGTCGAAGCAGAGACACAGGTCCTGTGAGTGGCTGTGAGGCTGTGCCCTGCCGGAGGGCCCTGGCCGAGGGGAGCAGGGGCTGGAGTCTGGCTGGGGTTCCATTTGCCGGGCCCTGTGTTGGCAGGGCCGCTCCTTGCTCACAGGGACACTTTTTCCTCGTCTGCACAAAGACACTGCCAGGGCTTGTAGATGCCGTGTGGAAACTTGTTTCAGGTCGCCTCACCAGGCGATCGCTGAGCTGCAGCCAGGGCTGGAACCAGGATTGTCTGACTCTGTCAGGTGTGAAACGACTTCCCTGCCTCTGATCCCTCCATGTTCCTAAGCTGGTTCCAGGGTTACGGGAGCAGAGGGATGGGGAAAGAGCCATCCAAATGTGCCCAGTTTGCTTATACAGGACCAAAAGATAAGCACCCTTTGGTCCAACATAACAGTGCCCTCTGGGGGCTGCGGTGAGGAATCAAGATGATGCTGGGACTTAATTTCTTTCTTTTTTGCTTAACAAATCATGTGGCATAAGAGTCTATACCAGACACGTGACCATCAGCAGGGTCGAGCCACCATCCCCCGGCTCCTTCTAGGAACCACCATTAGCCATGTCGGTGATCTTTCCTAATGCGAAGAGAATCTGGTTTTGTTCCTCATAACAGCAGGGTATTTAATGTCAGTGTGAAGGAATCATGTGATGTGACTCTTTTAAAGGGGAAGAGAAAGCACTGTGTTGGGAATTTTCCCCTCTGCATGGCTGGGACTGCCTCCACAATGGGCATATTCATGAGGGATGGCCAGTGTTGATCAGCGGGTGTCCTCGGCTGGTTCCACTGAGCTGGGGCACCAGCTTCTTGGGAGCGTATGCGGAGCAAACATTCCACGTCCATTGTTCATTGTCAGGGGCCCCGCAGCTGACTTCGGGGCCTTGGGCCTGTCTGCCAATCAGATTTTGTTTTTGAAGCTTGAGGCCATGGAGCAGAATTCCCACCTACAGCAGGTCTGCAGGAATGTGAGTCCAACACAAAATGGGGTCACAGGGGCCCCCACGTTTGTGAGGGTTTAGGCTAATACACAGATACTTCACTTGCTTTCAACTACAAGGTGTAATAGATTTGTTTTGTTTTTTAAATAAGATTTGCCCTGATGCTCAGGAGACACATAAAAAAAGACAAGATGTTAGATGTTAATAAAAATGATTATAGAGGTCTGGGCTTTCAGCCCACATGAATCCAAGTTTAAAAGTGCTTCTGCCCCTGAGGAGCCTTGTGACCTTGAACCATTAACCTTTAACCACCATTCCCTTCTCTGTAAAGTGGGGGCAGTGTCTGCCTTGTAAAACTTGAGGCTGACATGACACAGCACTGAAAATGCCAGAAAGTCAGAGGGGCCACGGAGGTGCTAGCCCTTCCTCTGCTTCTTGGGCCTTTGCTTGTGTTTTGTCTTGTAGTGATATTTAGATTTTGATTCCACACATTTTGATTCACCAGGCGGCCATTGAGGATATAACAGTCAAGTTTAAGAACATGGATTTCTAGTCATACTGGATTTGAATTTCAGTGTGTCTGCATGTTACTCAGGGACCTTGGACAAGTCTGAGAACAGTCCTGCACTGCTGTCTCCTTGTGGTAAAATGGGAATGATAGAAGTGCCACCTTGCGTGTCTTTTGTGAGAATTCAGATGAAGTCATCTGGGCAAAGCATCTAAAACGAAGCCTAGCAGAGAGCATGTGCTTAATAAACATAAACGATTATATGTTGACGGCAGATCACCAATGAGTTTGCCAGAATATTTTAGACCCTTTCTTGCTCGAGGGCTTTTCATCTTGTCGAAGGCACTCGGAAGATCGGTTCGTCATCAGCCCCCTGCTGTCCAGATCTAGAGTTCCAGGCGCAGATTTCACACAGGGCAGTTAGGCCGTTAGAAATCCGGGGCTGTGCAGTCCTGGGGACTTGGGATGGCAGCCTGACTCCACACTTTGTGAATCAGTCTCATTTGACAAGGGTGCTCGTTCACATCTCGTGGAGCGTGAGCTTCAACCCTGATGATGTCTGGCCAGTGTGCCAGTATGTCGGGCTCACAACGGAACCAAATACTGTTCCCTCCACAGAGGCCCTGCCTGGTGCCTGCATAAGCTGGGAATGGTCAGTCTTGGTTTTTCTTCCTTCTAGCATGTCTACATAGCCCTTCTCTGTGTCTCCATGTTCCTGCCTCTCAAACAAGGAAATGAATGATTCATTTCTCTGGAGGGAGGAGGTATGGAAAATAAACAGAGATGCTGTGAGCCTCAGAAGCAGTGTCACCGGGCAGAGAGAATACCGCAAACCCTGCCCTGGGAAATGACCCAGGGGTGTACCAACATCAGCACGTTGACTGCCCTGGAGCAAGGTCTACTTCTGGTCCAGTTCTGAGACCCAGCCATGAAGGCAGAATGCAAAACAGACACAGGACCCAGGCTTCTGTGTCAGCACAATTTAAGGAAGGCTTAACTCTTATGATCGAAAGGGAATATTTAAAGAAAATCTTCCTCCAGCTTGCAGCAAACTGTGGGGACGGAGTTTGTGAAGAAGTTAGCTGAGGGATATGGTTTGCAAACTGGTTGCTTTGTGTGTTATATAGTAAGCAGGATTTTCCAGGACCCAGCCTTAAGTACACTCATATTTAGATACATTCCTACTTGTTAGTCCTGGTGACTTGATCTTCTATTTGGATAGCATCAAAAGGGGAAAATAAGAATATACTGTCTCTTCAGGGACATGTGAATTAATTAAAAAGCAACAGGTGTCAGGTTCCTTCCTCTCTCTCTGCTTCCTCTCCTCCCTTCTCATTCTCTGCTTCCTCCTTCCTGTTCCTCCTTTCCCTCCCTAGTTAGTCCCCCTCCCCTCCCCTCAGCATGTATTGAAGATTTATTGTGTTGTATGCACACTACCCCAGGTTGGGGGGACTCAATGATTCATGAAACTCAGTCCTTGTCCCCAGGGAAATAAACATGGAAATAGATAAATGACTGTTGCATTATGGTATTGTAGACCGTTGGGTTCAAATAGCCAAGAAGAGAAAAGGGGATTTTTATGGAGAAGTTGACCTTCATGCTGGTTCATGAAAGATTTGTAAGGGTTAGGCAAGGGGGAAAAATGAGGAAGGGGAGTGGTGGGGTGGGGGAGGACATTCCAGGGAGAGACGGTGACCTGTCACTGTGCCACTGCAGAGCAAACACGATTGATCTAAACATGACATAATGACCTGGTGTGGACTCGGGAGCCGGACCTACTGTGTTCAGTTACTCCTTGCTCATCGCTGGTTGTATGATGGTGGGTGAGCCGATCCATCTCTCTGAGCCTTTGTTGTCCGTCTTCAAAGTGGAGCTGCACCTACTTAGGAGTGGTGTGAGGTTTGGATGCAGTCATGTCCGGGACGCAGTGGTGCATGCCAGGTTGCAGCAAGCACAAGGCTTATGGCACGTAGGAGGTGGGATGCTTCGTGACATAGCATGTGAGGGTCATTTGTAAACTCTGAGGTATTACTGAACTGTGATGGGAGTGGCATTTTGATTGTTTGCTTGTTCCAACGCAGTTGCCCAGAAGCCCTGGCTCGCTGCAGCCCGCTCAGTAAATATTTGAAAGTGGTTGCTTGGTGTCTGACCTCTGAGACAGGAGGGCTCCGAGGAAGTGCTGGGTAGCGGAGGGCGGAGGACTCATCAGACACTGATCTAAAGAGGGCTGCTGTTCCAGGTGACGTGAAACCAGGAGGCAGCTAGGGAGATTACAAATGAGGGCCAGGATTGACCACAGGCAATGGCCGGGCGTACTAATAGGAACAAAATGGGGAGCAGGTGAGGGTTGTGCTGGGGAGAGCCTTGGATTCCCTGAATGCTCCTCAGTGTAGACAATGGCCACCACCACTGCTAGTTCATGGGACCTTGAGCCAATGCTGACAATTCAGGCTAAACTTGGTTTGTGTTGCTTTTAGGTTCATTATAGAGTTGGGGATGCTGAAGTCCAGTTTGGGAGAGAGACTGCCTCGTGGTAATATAGGTACCCCCTTCCCGAGAAATCCACCCTTGAGCCTGGCATGCTGCTTTTTCTCTCCTCCTTTCTAAGGCTCTGTTTTACCATTGAAGGGTGGTAATAATAGTACCTTCTTGTGGTGTGTTGTAAGGATTTGTATCAAAAGTGCTTGGCAGGGTGCTTGTGGCAGGTGCCCTGTGTTATTTTTATGACTTCTTTCCATCTTGACCTGATTCCTACAGAGTATGGAATGGGCTCTTGACATGGTGCTTTGTGTGGCGCCTTTAAACTGATGACATAATTCTGTCCAAAATTAGAAACCATTTTGTACTTTTCAATAAGCAGTAGCAAGAGCTAAGAGTTTAAGAGAAATTTATGGGAAAAAAACACAAAATTGAGAATGATGGCAGAATATAAAGCACTATGCACCAGGCACTCGTCCAAACAATTTGCATATAATAGCTCATTTACTCCTCACAGCAACCATACGAGGCAGGTATTATTGCCTCTAATTTTGCAGACGAGAAAACCAGGACGCAAAGAGGTTAATAACTTGTCCAAAGTCACAAAGCTAGTAAGGGAGGGAATTCAAACCAACACAATCTGGATCCAGAAACTCTACTATTAACTTATTTACTAACTTTTTGTCCCTATCAAAAAAAATTTTAATTGACTGGTAGAAAAACTCAGTCCAGCTCTTAGAATGCTGGTCTCTTACCAAAACACCAGTTGAGACCTGCTATTTGTCTGACGACCACAGAAGCCGTGGACCACTTGCATAGTTTGTGGGATTGTAACTGTTTCTCACAGTGAGACAATAGGAAGTGAAATAAAAACAAAGGCCAGTGGCCACTATTTGCAAATTAAAAAAGACAGCTTCTCCTGTGGGCAAAGTGTGTGTGGGAGAGGCATTATTGTCAACTCTGCTCCCAGTGTTTCTCCTGAAGTCCAATGCAGCCACATATTCTGCTTCTCATCTGTAAACTGGGATAATCCCTGCCCTATTCAGCAGAAGCTCAGGAAGATGGAGTAAGACAATATGATTCACTGTGGCATTTTTCACAATTGATAAAAAGCGGTGGTATACGATATATCACAGATATAATTCTGGATCCAAGTTGTGTAGGTTTGGATTTTATCACTTGCATCTGAAGTCTGAGAAACAGTGAATGTACCCGACCCCTTTATTTTACAGATGAACCAAGGCCTGGTTGTTAAGCCATCTTCCCAGGGTCACCTACTTGCTTATGGAGAAACCTAAACTCCTCTCCCTCAGGGTAATTTATTTAAGTCTTTAACTGATCATTTATTCGTACTTTGAAACCAATTGGTTATGAATGCAAAGTATTGTGCTGTTAAAGTTCACAAATTCAGAGCCAGAAAATATCCTGGTGACATTTACACAGACGTGTTTAGAAGACATTGATGGGCGATTTGAAATGGAACAGAGGGGCCATTCACATCTTTAAACATGAATCTTGGGTGATGAATAGGATATTGTTTTATTAAGTTGACAGTTTCTTAGGCACAGTTTCATTGGGACAATAAATTCGATAAAGTCTTGCTTTTGGGAGCTTTCAAATAAAAATGTACTTAAACATTTGTCAGAGAAAAAGTAAAACCACTAAGTAAAAAAATATATATCTATCGCTATATGCGCTGTTGGATATATTTGAGCACAGGTTCAATCTTAGAAGAATATTTGGTATTTCACCACATAGTTATTGCTCCATTTTAATTGGGATTCTCCAGGGTCACAAAGACTAATGGCAAAGTTGATTCCTCTATTCTTAGATCCTCTTCCCATTTGGATGCCCTTTAGAAATCTGTTAATGGAGGAGGTAGACCAGATAGCTAGGAAAGCATGTTAGGACCACTGAGAACACATGGAGCTATTTGTTGCTATTGATCCATCTTTTCAGAGATGCAATTTTAAAATGTCATGTGTAAACTAAGTACATATTGTCTGTTGGGTAGGACTGCATATTGTCTAAATGGGTAGGACTACCTGCATCATTTGGCAGATAGAGCTGACAATTTTTGAAAAATCTATTTGGGTCAGATCTCAACATGATTTACTCACATATGTTGACCATGTGTTACAAATATTGAGTGAAACTTTCTAGATCAAAAAATGACTTTCCTCCTAAGTTTGGGATTATTTATATGTTGGCATATTAAAAACCATTTTAAGAAGATGGCATAGTTTGGTCATTTCCAGAAAAACCAGTTTTCTTAGCTTTGCTTTGGGTTATACATGTCAATGGGATATTGACCAATCAAAGGTGACTATGGGTTGAGACCCAATCATAAGAATATTTGACCGTAAGTCCTTCAAGGCTATAAGGTGGTAGACACCGTTACTCCTGGAGGCACTGATGGTGTACTCAGAGTGCAGACAATGTGATGGGCCTCTCAGACACTGAGCTCTGGAATGGGGAGACTGAATGGGGCAGCCCTTTGGGGGCTACGCCCAGCCAGAGCAGATGTGAGCAAACTGACCCATGATTATTTCAGACCGTGTCTTTCCAGGGGAAGGCTGCTCCTCTAGGTGGGAAAACCAGCAGCTCAGCAGCCTCATGACTGGGCGTCTCTGCAGAAAAGCCCTTCTCAGTCTGGTCATCAGAAGTTACTAACATGCTAACGGCCTTGTGGGAGGAAGCCGCTTGCCTCTCAGTTTCTGTTGTCATCAGCAGCAGGGCAGGGTTAGGATGAGTTGGCTTTTATCTTGTGTGAGGGAATGTCTGGGGCAGAGGGGC
Organism: Tonatia bakeri; assembly: GCA_004024845.1. Taxonomy (NCBI): domain Eukaryota; kingdom Metazoa; phylum Chordata; class Mammalia; order Chiroptera; family Phyllostomidae; genus Tonatia; species Tonatia bakeri. Next base: position 60,640 of record PVIA01006098.1, on the reverse strand, counting down.
AGAAATGCGTGGTTGCTGCTGGGAATTCAGCCAGACAGAGACATTATGGAGACATCTACCCATAGCCTTGCTTTCCCATCTAAGGTCTGTGTCTTACGAAGTGATTTTCAACCAACCAGGAGCAGTTTTGCCTCCCTGATGACATTTGGCAATATCTATACATTTTTGGTTATCACAAATAGGGGTATCTAGTTGTTGAGGCCAGGGATTCTGCTAAACATCCTATAAGGCACAGAATAGCCCCTCACGATAAAGAATTATCTGGTGCCAATTGTCAACAGCGCCAAGATCTAATGTGCGAAGCATCTACAGCCCTGGCCTAATGACTGTAACAATTCTGTCACACATCATTGTAAAAGGTGTTGAGAAGGCTGAGCTTCTCCTGATAAATGGCACATAATTACCGACTAAAGCAAGATCCCCAGACACAAAGAGCAAATTGCTGTGGTTACCTAAAAGGGAAGCTTAGAAGTGGGCCGTGGTGTCTTTTTTCTTTAATTTATTTTTTCAAAGTGACCTAGATGACAAATCTGAAAGACAAGTGCAGGAATGAGGTAAGTAGGAGGAAGAGTTTGAGTTAAAGTCCGTCCAAAGGGAGACAGACGCCCGTCACCACCCCCCCTTATCTGCATCACAATGGCAGGTGTCATAGCCTCAACCAGCAGCCTCAGCTGACTCATTCATAAGGACCCTTTAGTGCTGTGTTGGGCCGGAGTACTCTGAGTTCCTTCCAGAGGCCGAATAACAGGCATTGTCCAGAAACAAGTGTTTGGGTCCTGGGGAAAATGACTGTCTGCTTTGAGGTTGTCCACAGATCGTTTGGGGAGTTGGACACCATGAAGAGTGTTAAATCTCCAGCTATCCAATTACTGCTGTATTGCATTAACGAACATGAACCTGGAGGATAGTGTGGTACTGGGCAGATGATGGTTATTACTCAACCATGAAAGAAACCATGCCTTCAAGATTTATGAAAGACAAAGCACTTCTCTTTCTCATTAGAAAGAATTATCCATGTCCTTCTTCCATTGCCAAGGCTGTCTTTTTTTTTTTTTTTTGCCAATTCAATGAAGGTATAAACTTGGGATTCATTACTTGCAGGAAAAAAAGAAGCTAGTGTATTCTGGAATCTTCAAGAGTGGGCAGATGGAATTGAGAAGAGAAAATATTGGGGGCTGGCTGGGCCACTGCAGCTTCGAATGGTACTGCGTAGGAGAATGTAACCAATGATGTGAACAAGTTCTGATTTGCTGAAAAGGAAACATGGTGAAATAGCTAAATTTGCTTTGAGCAAATTTCTGTCTCAATCAGAATGAAAACAATGAGGTTGCTATTTCTCCTGGTAAGGGAGTTTAAATATGCATTGGATCCAGGCCTATTAATTATTTCTTTAAAATTCTAAAACATTTTTAGCTTTCTTTTCATTCCCACCACCACCATCTAAACCCATCGCTGGAAGGGTGGATGATTTTACTGCCTTTCTCTCTGATCTTCAGCTCTTCATTCTCTTTCTATTTTGGTCCACTTAATAGTGGCAGCAGCATTAGTAGTAACATTAGTAAAAATAATACTTACAAGAAAACAATAGTGATAAATCAATATTCCCCAACCCCAAAGATAAGTAAGGCCACCCCTGGCCACAGTGGTAGTCCGAGGAGCAGCTATATGACCCAAGCCAATCTAATTTTTCCCTAACATTTTTACGTATAGATGTTTAGAGAATGAAACTCTTTTCCCTGAGGCTGTTCATCTGTGGAGCCTGAACTATCTGTGGAGCCACTCAGCAACTCCTTTTGCCTCCCATGCCTTTGACAAAGAAAGCTCATTTTCAGTAGGAGTGAATGAGGGCAACACACACACACACACACACACACACACAGAAAGGGAGGATGAGAGAGAGGGAGAGAAGCCCTGGGTATGAATCATGATTCATGACTATCCTTTTCCCTTTCCCCACTTCCCAGGAATTGGTCTAGGGATGGGCTTTTGACCAATTTCTGGCTGATGAGATAGAAAGAAATGTCTGCTTGGGCTTTCCATAAAGGTTTTTCTCATGGCGGGGGTGTGGTTCAGGAAGAGAAAGGCCCTTTTTTCTCCATCCCTTTCCTTCTTGTTTGTGACCCTATTACGTGAGATCATTAGCCTGAGCCCACGACCATCATCTTGCACCCACAAAGGGAGATGTTGCCAGCATGTCAAAGGTGGCAGAATGGAAAGGCAGACAGGGTCCCTAACGGGTCCTTAATGAACTGCTGAACCAACACTGGAATCCCTTCCTTTCAGACTTCCTCTTAGGGTTGATAACTAAATGTTTTTGTTATTTAAGCCACTGTTGGTCTGGTAGTCTGTCTGCTACTTGTAATCAAACACATATCATCTTAAAAACAACTGAATTCATACCTCCCAAACTACCTCAAGCCTTGACTTCTCTCTTTTTTCTTAAAAATATATTTTATTGATTATGCTATTTCAGTTGTCCCAATTTTTCCCTCTTTTCCTCCCTCTGCCTGGTACCCCGCTTCCCTGCAGCAGTCCCCCACTTAGTTCATACCCATGGGTTATGAATAAATTATTTGGCTTCTCCATTTCCTATACTGTTCTTAATATCCCCCTGCCTATTTTGTACTTCTCAATTATGCCTCTTAATCCCTGCACCTTTTCCCCCATTCCCCCCTTTCCACCTCCCAGCTGATAACCCTCCAAATGATCTCCATATGTATGATTCTGTTCCTGTTCTTATTGTTTGTTTAGTTTGTTTTTTAGATTCACTTGTTGATAGTTGTGAACTTGTTGCCATTTTAATGTTCATAGTTTTGATCTTCTTTTTAAAAATAAATCCCTTTAACATTTCATGTAATAATAGCTTGGTGATGATGAACTTCTTAAGCTTTATATTGTTTGGGAAACACTTCATCTGCCTTTCAATTCTAAATGTTAGCTTTCCTGGATAGAGTAGTCTAGGTTGTAGGTCCTTGCTTTTCATCACCTTGAATATTTCTTGCTAGTCATTTCTTGCCTGCAGAGGTTCTTTTGGGAGCTGATAGTCTCATGGGAACTCCTTTGTAGGTAATTCTCTGCTTTTCTCTCGCTGCTTTTAAGATTCTCTATCTTTAATCTTTGGCATTTTAATTATGATGTGTTTTGGTGTGGTCCTCTTTGGGTCAAATTTGTTTGGGACTATCTGTGCTTCCTGGACTTACATGTCTATTTCCTTTACCAAATTAGGGAAGTTTTCTTTCATTATTTTTTCAGATAAGTTTTCAATTTCTTGCTCTTCCTCTTCTCCTTCTGGCATCCCTATGATTCTGATGTTGGTATATTTGGAGATATCCCAGAGGCTCCTTATACTATCCTCATTTTTATGAATTCTTTTTTCTTTTTGATGTTTTGATTGAATGCTTATTTTTTTCCTTATGTTGCAAATCGTTGATTTGAATCTTGGCTTCATTCCCTCCACTGTTGGTTCCCTGTAGATTTTTCTTTATTTCACTTAGTGTAACCTTCACTTCTTCCTGGGTCTTTTTCATACTGTTGCCACACTTAGTGAGTTCTTTGAGCATCCTTATCACTAGTGTTTTGAATTCTGCATCTGGTGGGTTGGTTATCTCTGTTTCCCTTAGTTCTTTTTCTGGGACTTTGTTCTGTTCTTCCATTTGGGCCACATTTCTTTGTCTTCTCAATCTGGCAGACTCTGTGTGTTTATTTCTATGTATCAGGTAGAGGTGCTTTGACTCCCTGTCTTAGTAACATGGCCTGTGGTTGAAAAGGCACCTGTAAATTGTGTAGGGCAGAGCCTTAGGTAATCACTGGGGTTGGGGGAGGGGGGCAACTTGCTTCACCACTTTGTGGCTCTCTGTGGGGGGAGGGCTTGAAGAAGCGACAGTGCTGCTGTTTGGATTCTGTAGGTTTGCCCAGTACTTGCCCTGATTCCAGTCACTTTTCTTACTTCCCATAGCAACTGGCACCCTTCCAGCTATTGCCCTGGGACTGAATCCTACAATGTGCCTTGTGTACATTCTAGGTCCATGTGTGCCCTTTAAGCAGAGTCTCCTGAAAATCCAGCAGTTTCTTCTGCTGCCCCAAACTCCACTGGATTTTACAGACAGAAGTTATGGCAATTTATCTTCTTGGCACTGGAACCCTGGGCTATGTGGTCTGACCTGGGGCTGTGATCACTTGCTCCCAAGGTATCGCTCTCTATTTTTATCCACCACATGTGAACATGGGACCACCCATTCTGCTGCCACTGCCTCTCCATGCCACACCACATCTCTGTGCCTCCCTGCCTGTCTCCACATCTCTGCCACTCCCACTGGATGAATGTGACTTCTTTAAATCCTCAGTTCTTAGACTTCCATACAGCTCGATTTCCTGATGGTTCTTGTTGTTTTGTGTTTTGAGGTCTAGTTTTGATTCTTTCTGTGGTTGTGTGAGGAGGCAAAGTGTGTTTACCTGTGCCTCCATCTTGACTGGAAGTGTCTCTCTTGAGTTTCAGATCTAGCTACCTGCTAGGCATTATACCCAGCTATATCACAGATGCCTCAAGCTCAGCAGATCCCCAAACCAAACTCATCCTCTCCTCTGCCTTATCCCCAGGATGTGTCACCATCTACCCGGGTGCACAAGCCAGGTACCTGGGAGTTACTCTATTCTTCCTTGTCCCTCACCTCCCATATCCAATCAGTCAGCAAGTTATGTTGACTTGACCATTCAATCTGTCTTATTCTCCAATTCCATTGTCATTGTTTTAGTTGGGGACAGAGGTTCATCATCTTTTTCCAGGACCACTGCTTCCCAAGTGCTTTACTTACCTTTGTTTGTGTTTCTCTCTAAACCTTTCTCCACCAGCCTCCAGCGTGGTCCATCCGAAGTGTGGCTCTGATCCTGACATTCCTTTGTCTGAGATCCACTGAGGCTTCCCAATTGCCTCAGGTAGTGGTTCTCAAAGTACAGTCCCCTTGTTTCTCCTGCACGAGTCACTCCCTCCACTGTCTAATTTCCAACCTTTTTACCATGGACACATTTCTGTTAGCATAGCCATCACATATCATTATAATTATTTGTTTGTTTGCCTCCCTTTCTAGATCATGAACCCATTTTCAGGGTATGGGCTGTCGGCTTTTCTTATTCTTCTGTGTACCTACACAGCCTCAAATAGTGCTTGGCTCATAGTAGTTTCTCTAAAAGAATACGTAAAATTGACTGAAAAAGTGGAGAGTAGCAGTTTCCTTCCTCTACACTAGCAGAGGGACTCCTCTTGCTGCCTTTCTCTGCTCTAGGGTGGGGTGAGGGAGAGTGCAGCCTGGGATGGGATGGAGGATGGAGCAGAATGGGGCAGTTCCCTGGGTTGCATTTGGTGTGAGAGGCCGAGGGCTAAGCAGGTTTTAAATGACATCATTCAGGCATGTCTGTAGGCTGAATGGTGGGAGTAGTTCATTGTCAAGGCTGGGACAAAACTCTAGTCTGGGCCTGTGAGAGCCTTTTGTTTTCACATTGCTTCTCAAACTCAAGTGAACATCAGAATCTCCTGGAGGGCTGGTGCAACTGCAGGTTGTGGGCAGGCCCCACCCTCAGATTCTCTGTCTCAGTAGATCTGGGCTGGGACCCCAAAGTCTGCATTCCTAACAAGATCCTAGGTTTATACCAATGGTGCTGGTCCGGGGACCCCATTTAGGAACCATGGCACTAGAAGAATACCTAATATTAAACCCATGGTTCTCAACTTTGGATGCATTAGAATCACTAGGGGAGTGTTGAAAACACAGGTACCAGGACCTTACCCACACAGTGGTCTGGGGTGTGACTGGGCAAAGTGATTTGAACTCTAGTGGTTTAAGGCTCTTTTAGAAAATGTAATGAATCGATGAGTTCATCAAATGCTTATTGAACATTTGCTGTGTGCCAGACATTGTGTTGGTCATGGGCATGCAAAGATGAAAAGGACACAGTCCCACCCCAGAGAGCTATCAATCCAGTGCAGGGAGGGTGTACAAACAGTTCTAAAACCATGTGGGAGAAGAAGGATGGCTTTATATACAGAGTATTGTGGAAGCATTAAGAAAGAACATCTAATCCAGCCTGGGGGGAAAGGAGGAAGCTAGGGATGGGGTAGAGAGGAGATGACGAGATGAAGACCCACTTCAGTAGTTTCAGAAATCCCAACAGTTTAGCTTCTGATTGGTGTACTATGAGCCTGTAATGAGCCCAAGGCATAGTGTGAAGAACTTCTGCCTAAATCCAAATCCATTCTTCACCTTCTACGTGTACAACCTTGGACCAATGACATAACCTCTCTTTTCCTCACTTCCCACATATTTAAAAGGTGAAAAATAATAGCATCCCCCTCTGTTGGGAGAACTAAATGATGCAGCATGTGTAGAGCACTAAGCAGAACGAAAGGCTCACATATCAACGACCAGGGCCAACGCCCTCAGAACAGCTCACAGTGGGTGCAATAAGCGCTTGACAAATTTCTGTTATCACCATCATGTCATTTCAGAAGGCCCTTTTAAACCTCCAGTTATGCCCTCGCCACTAGGAGTTGGGGCTCCTGTTGCTATGTGGTGGAGCAGACATGCCCGCGTGCCCTGGGGTGCCTCCATTCCATCCCCTCCGCTAAGGGGCCCAGGCTCCTATGGCTTGAGAGTTCTTGTGTCAGGTTTTCAGTTTGCATGCTCTTCCTTCTGTCTGCGTCCTTGTCCTGGAAGCCTTTCCCCACCTCTTTAAATGACTGCATTTTATCTACTGTAGACAAGAAACCCCCAAGCCACAACTGTGAAACTGTGTCTCAAGTACAGCTTGATTTCGAATGGGAAACCTGTATCTAAATAAAGAAGGTGTGCTTTACTGCATGCCCTGCTTGATGTCCGAGGGTATTCTGACTCATGGTGGGGATCTGAAGGGCTAACTTCTTGGTGTGAAACATTTCCTGAGAGAAGAGGTATGACTGCCTGGCCTAGGCTGGCTTCTGCTTGGGGTTCACTGTGCTTCTTTGGCTTTTTTAAAAATCACATTTTAATGCATACTCTCAGTTAAAACCAAACTCACTTTTATCTCAAATTCCCAGTTGTGTTTTTACCTGCCTCCACAGCTTCCCTTCTTTTTGGGGAATCTGGACCTATTCCCCTCTTGTCCTGTGGCTCCCAGGTGTCCCTGTCCACCTCCGTCTGAGCTTGCTTGTTATTCACCCACTACTGTTCTCCCTCTTAGATAATATTTATGTTGGCTAAATATTGGCACAAGGAAGTCATAAACGTCGCGTGTTTACAAACACCACAGCAGGTCGCTGAGCAGATGTCCTCACATTTACAGGGAGGTTTTCATTTTTGGACGGTTGTAATGGCACCTGCTTTCATGGGCAGTGTGCCGATCTGTCCTTGTAAAAACAGTGGTATGCTCCAGGTCAGTGTTTCTCAAACTCCGCTGCACATTAGCATTGCCTAGGGAGCATTTACAAATCCCAGTGCCCAGGCTAACCTCCACACCAGTTCATTCAGAGGCTCTAGGGGGCAGGCACCAGAGGTTTCTAGAACTCCCCAGTGTGCAGCCAAGTTTGAGAACTGGTTCCCCAGTTCAGCACTTCTCAAACTTTAACACAAATGAGAATCGCTGGGGGATCTTGTTTAAGATGCAGATTCTGATTCAGGTGGTCTGGGTGGGCCTGAGATTCTGCATTTCCAATAAGCTCCCAGGCAACCATGTGGATACCAATACTTGTCCAGGATCCACACTTCGAGTAGCAAGGCTCTGGTCCCGTCTAGTGCCTGTTCATTGGCCTTGAAAATAACTTCCCAGAAAACCTCAGTCCTCTTCAGTTTGTGATTTTTTCCCATGTATGTCAATGGTCCCACTACATCTCACTCTCTCTATTACTTTGCTAATGCCCAACAGCCACAGTCTCTGCAAAGTCATCTCACTCAATCTCAATACTCTTTTTTCCTCTAGATACTGAGTTTCTTGAAAACAACTCACAGGGTAGATATTGAGAGGCATCTGGCTGAACCTAAGAAGATTTTTCTATGGATCTTACTTTTCTGTCTGTGCACAGAGTTCATGGAACACAAGGACGCGCCCCCCAGGCTCAGCAGGCTCTGTGGACATTGTGTGATTTAGCCAATGACAACAACCCAGAATCTTATTACTGCTCCAAATACGTTAGTCACAAACACTAGGTCTTTAGTTAAAAAAAAAAAAATCATTAATGATGACAAAAGGATTGGGGAAAAGCACAAAGCAAAAAAAAGTAATTTTCAGTTTTCAGAACTGGCTAGGATTCCATATTTTAGGACCACGGAAAATGTCGTCTCCAGGCCCAGACGCTGTTGGCTTCAGAGCAGTGACTGCCAGACAGTTCTGTGTGAACCCTAATCTGTGGACGTGTTCTTGGGGACTCAGAGCTTTCCTGGTAGTTTTTTTAGTGTAGTTAGTGCCGATAACTTAAAAACTGACAGACAGCACATTGCATCATTGGGACGACCCATCGTGGCTAAGGCTCGTGACCTCAGTGCCTGCATTTGTGTGTCTGCGCATGACTGTCTAGATGCCAAGCAACCATACTTTCGTTGTTGCAGGCTGATGAAAACAGAACAAAAAACAGAGGGAGGTTTGATGTAGAAATCACGCATTTTAGCCAAGAGGAGGCCCCATCGTATCACAGGAGTCTTATACACAAAAGTTCCTCAGTAGTGTGGATAGGGAAACGTGGCAGGAGAACTCAGGAGTCACGCACCACATCCCACTGCAGACGTGCTGCAAGTCAGAAGGAGCTGCACCCTGGCCCTCGGAACGGGTTTTACACTGCGATCGGGTTTTACACTTCAGTCCTGCACGGTAGCATCGCCCGTGACACCGAATCAGCAACACCCATCTGCACCCCATTGCCTTGTGCTTTATACTAGTATGTAAATTTTTCCCTTTTTATTTAATTTTTTAAATTTGTTTTGGTGTATAGTTGCTTCAGAACTATAAGCATTGCTCTAAGTTTATACATATTCAAGGTACTTTCTAACACAAATGATGCAAGTCATTACTGGGACAATTTTTTTTTGTCCCGTCAAACGATCTTGCATTTACTTATTCAGAAACACGGTCTTAGAACATATTCATTCCTTAGTCACACGTTAAATTTCATTAGTATTAAAAAAAATGTCATTGTGGCCACTTGTAGCTGCATGCTCTCCCATTTAGTCATTGTTAAGGGGACACTATTAGAAATGTAAGTTCAGTTCTTAAATTACATGTTTATATTAGCTGCAAATATCATAGCAGACATTTTCCCAGGGACATTTTTTTGATACCTGATGATGACATTCTCAGACCGGAGGAGTGTGTCCAGTGCAACAGGTCATTGGTGTGCAATACGGGGCCCAAAGAAAGCCCCATCCCACCCAGGATTTGGAGGGAAAACAGTACTTACAGGCTGATGGGCCTCTGGCTGTCCACTCCCCGACGGGTGGCTCAGAGGGCGCACGGCTGTCGAGGCTGAGGTGTCCCCTTTGGGCAACTGTTGGCTGCCTTCTGAGAGGGAGTAAGAATGGCTCTGAAGATTCAAAAGAGAAATATATAAGAATGCTAGACAAGTCACAAGAGCCAGCTGCCCCGCGGGGTCAACTTTCCAGGGATGAAATGTCCTCCTAGAGTGCCCATGCAGGGGCAGGTCATGGCCCCTGAGGTCCTCTGCACCTCTCACAAGTGTTTCAAGAGTAGGTTTCATTTTCTCTGAAAGATGTTCTGACTGCAGGCTTATAATCTTGGCTAGTATGTAACATCGTTTACAGATGATTTAAAAATAACGCCTTTCTGGAGAAGATATTTGTAGGTTTGCAACCATCCGAGTGCAAGTTTAATTCGTAGCAAAGGGAAAAACAACATAAAGCTAGACTTTACAGATAATTTTGGAGCTTTATTCCCTCGCTCCTCGTGTTCTCACAGTAAATCATTCTTGCTGTGGGAAGCTACGGTAGGTGCCGCAAAGCCTTGTTAAAGTTCTTATTGCAACAACTTTAGCCACTCATTTTTTCAGATCTTACTCTGCCTTGTGCATAGTTGGTTCCAAATGGTAGCGTTTGGGCAGTTTTTAGTTATTAATGGTTTGAATGTGTTATTCACATGAGCCTAGGCATTTCAGAAGAGAAGTAAATTATTGAGTCCATTTCATGGATATTTGCAAATATGCTGTTTAGAAATCATATGAAATATTTTCACCTTTCAGTCCAAGTGCTATGGCCTTGCTGGAGTATAATTGTATAATTTTACCTTGATCTGTTGATATTCGAAACAAGAACCCGTCTTCCCTGCAAAGTTCTAACGGTCATCATGTACGAACTTTTGTGCGACTTTGCTGCCAGCTGACAGCTTTAGTCATTCATCTCACAAGTGCGTATTAACCGTTTTGCACTCTGCAAGGCACTGTTTATTACCTTGTTGTAAACACTTCTCTAAAAGAATCTTAATCTTAGTCATAATCTTAATCTCCCTCCTAAGAGATTTTTGACTAACGGAGAAAAATACATTCCAAATTTATTTCAAAAGCATGGTATGCTATTGTGAAAACCAGTGATAAGGGTTAACCACAATCATAAAGTATAAAAGTATCGATCATGATTTAATAGTTTAAATTTGTACACATGCTAGAACCAAAATGAAAACTTTGTTCGATTCCCCAAGGCAATAAATACTTACGTGACGATTGCCCATTTTCGTCTTTCTGAGATAGTTGTTAAGAGATCAGCTCTCCTAAAGGTCCCGTTTATAATGGTTTTCCCAGGACATAATATCTCTTGAGTTTAATAAGTAACTTCTGGCATTGAATATGAGTACATTGTTGGGGATGGGTAGGGCGTGGCCATGGCTGCAAATAAGCTTACCTGGCCCAACCTGCCTTGGCAGCCATCTTTTTAAAATAAAATATTTATTAATCAATCAAATGTAGGCTTTTTAAGTTGAATAACTTACAACTGAAGGGCTAAACCTAGCTCACTTCTGGATTATTGAAAAAGTCATTATTATTTTATTTTGTGTGTTCATTTAAAATTTCATACCTTAACCAAACAAGACTGAAAAATCTTTCTATTTTACTAACATCACTATTATTGGCGCAGAAAATCTGTCTGAGGGCTACACTGACTTATGGTAACATCATTTTATCATATAACTAGTTTTAAATTAAAAAGGAATATGCATAGTTAGCAAAAATAAAATTCTTCTTAATAATTTGAAAAGGTATCATGAAAAGTAAGCCTGCTGACCTCCTGACCCCTTCCCCAGTGGTTTCTTGTGAATCCTTCCAGAAATGGTATGTACACAGCGTCACATCTCTCTGTTTATCTGTCTGTCTGTCTATCCATCTCTGGACTGCTTTATTCCCCCTCTCAACAGATGAGTTTGTACAATGTGTCATGTTCCATACTATGTATGCTTCAAATACTAAAGAGATACACGTCATTGGCGTATTTTTCCCCCAGTATGGTGGTTCATGATGGGTGTGAACTGAACCTTATTTCATCTGTCCAGTACTCAAGGTCATTTCGGTTGTTTTGGTCTTCTGCATGAATCTTTGCCTATGTGTCCGTGTTTATCTGTAGAACCAAATCTTAGGTTGCATTTGCTGGCCAAAGAGCATTTGCGTTTAAAGTTACCGTAAACGTTGCAAAGCTGTTCTTCGCACATACGTAGAAATGCTGAACCTTTCTCAAAGGCCAGCGGACTGATGAGGCTGACTTTGAAGACAGACGTCTGCCTCCCACCCCTTGATGGTATGTCCGGGCTCACTTCTCCACATACTGGCCAGCACTAAGCATTATTAACGTTTTTACTTATGCTGGTTTCAAAGATGAAGAATGGTTATCTCACTGTTTAATGCACACTTGTTTTCTCAACATTCTTAAAACTGTATATCCCATTTCTTAGAAGTCCTTTGTATGAATTTTTCTGTGGTCTACTTATGTCCTTGATTTTTGTTTTGAGTTACTAGTCTTTTCATTATTTACCTGTAGCAACAGTTGGTTTACAGTAAGATCTAGGCTTTTGTCAAGTGTAACAGTCATTTTTCCCCAATTTGTTGCTGGTCTTTGGTCTCTGAGTATGTTTAGAGTGTGTATTTGTGTGTGGAGAAAGTGCTGGTGTTTATGTATTTAAATATATCCATCTTTTCTTCTTTGCCTTGCTCAGAAAAACATCTCTGCATTAAGATGATTACAACTTCTCGTACATTTGCTTCATGTTCTTCTAATAACTTCATTTTTTTAAGGCTTACATCTTCGATCCATTTGGAATTGATTTTGATATAGAGTAAGGAAGGAATAGAGTCGGCTTTTGTTTCAGTTATTCAATCGATCCTAGGTAGTTAATAAATAATTCATCTTTTTTTTTCTGGTCTAAGGTGCCATCTTTAGTGTATGCCAAAATTCCCATGTAATACAGTGTTAAAATTCTGAGTGTATATGTCCATTCTTGTGTTCTTTAACCACTACCTTTTGAAAGCCTCGGGTGTGCTCACTGCTGGGCCTACAAGGGTGGACAAGATGGACATGAACTTTCTCTTCCTAGAACGTGCAGTCAGGTGAACTGTTCGAGAGACAGACCATTGCAGATGGTTGTAGGGCTGTGGAGACACTGAATAGCATGCTGTGATAAAGGCTAATGTGTGTGTGTGCATGTGTGCATGCGTGTAATTTTCTTTAAAGTGCGTGCTCTGCAAGGAGCTACCATCTAAGCTGTGAATGGAAGCATGAAAAGGAGCCATCATTTGAAAAGAGAAAAGTGTTCAGATCAGATGTTTTTACTTGGGGCTATAGCTCAGGAGTAGCAAAGAGCTTTGCAAATCAGAAGAAATGAAAGATGGTCAGAGAGACTGGAGTCTTGGTGTGCCAGGCAGGGGGGATGTGCGCTGGGAAAACAGGGTAAACGAGATAACACTCTCCTCCAGGAACTGAGTTACAACGAACACTTTGACCCTCCACTATTATGTGTCTTTAGTGTCTAATAAGTGCCCTACAGTTCGCTGCCTCCTTTTCCCAGCCTGAGACCTCTCAGTCTTCCTTGCCCCACCTCTGTGAACCAACCTCCGTGTCACTGACCCTCCTAGCACCCTTGATTGGTGACGTCTCTCCCCCTCCCTTCCTCTTCCGCCACCCCCCAACCCCCGCCCACTGTTGAAGCTCAAAGTCCATGCAGAACCTGGCAATCAGATGTGCAGTGTTCCCCGTGGAGACAGCTCTGTTCCCGGTGCTGAGTTCCTAAGCACAGGAAATGCCTGAGGAAGAGATGCGGGTAATCTGTGACTCCAGGGAGGTGGAAGACACGAAACTTAGAGGCCAAGTGGAAAGCTGACACACTTAAAAATTTTTTTCCCCTAGATCACCACCACTATAGCCACCTCTTGATTACTTAAATTTGCCCACAGTCAAGTTCAGATTTAACGCAAACACAACTGTTCCGAATATCATCTCCTCCCTTTCTCCTCTCCAGCTGGATGGGTGTGTGGTGAGGTGGCCGGGATGGTTCTAAGCTGCTGCAGGGGAAGGAGAACCCTCTGAGGAGTTCCTGGGAGGGTGTCAGGGCTGGCGGTCCACGGGGAAGACAGATCACCGCCTGGGAAGACATGAGGGGGATGAGAATGTGCAGAAGAGTATTGGGGGGGAGGGGAAGTAGGGTTTTTTGTATTACTATGAATATTTAGTTATTCCACATTATTATAGGTGCTGTGTAATATCTTTACTAGACTGGGCCTATTTATTCACACCTCTTGGGTTTCGGCGGTTCTCAAAGTGGGCGTGGCAGCCAGAGTTCCCATTTCCCCTCTAATCTGTGAGTCTCCGTATCAAGTCATCAATCATTCTTGCCAAAGGAGAGTCTCTCCTTCTCCACTGCCCACCAAGATGGTTTCTAACACTTCTTCAAAATGCTACTTATACATCTGTTAGGAGTTAAACTGTCGTTCCTTCCCTCTCCCCACCCCAAAAAGACACATTGGGTTCATAACCCTCAGAACCTGTGAATGTGACTTTATGTGGAAAGATGGTCTTTGCAGATGTAATCGAGTTAAGTAGAGGTCATTAGTGGGCCAGAAGCCATTGTAACTGGTGTCTTTATAAGATGGGGAATGTGCCCTGTGAAGATACACACAGAGGAAGGCCGAGTCATGACTCAGGCAGAGACAGGGGCGCTTAGCTGCAGCCAAGGAGCACCAAGGACTGACAGCCACCACCAGATGCCAGGAAGAAGTGGGGTGCAGGGTAGAGGGAGAGTCTCCTCTGCAGGTTCCAGAGGGAGCCCACACCTTGATCTTGGACTTCCAGCCTCCAGAACCGTGAGATGATACATTTCTATTGTTTGAAGCCACTCTATCCATGATGCTTTGTTACAGCATTCCTAGGAAACTATTATAACAACTAAAAAGACCCCAAAAAACCAAACCAAATAAACAAACAAACAAAATATCACCAGTTTCTATGATTCTTGCAGCAAATACATCGGGCTTTGTAATTTCCATTTAATAAACTTTTCATTTACAAACAACTTTGGGAAAGATTTCATATTGTATGATAACAAGACCACAGTGTTTCAGATTATTCTGAAGCTATATATTACTCAAAATAGCAAAAGCACATAGATGCTGATTTCTAAATATAATAATGAAGTTAAACACTTCCCTAATTTCTGTTTCCGAGGGGAGAATTAATAGTATTTTATTCATTTAGTGTAACTGAGACAGAATCCAAAAATTATAGTTGATTTTCAACTGATATTTTCCTCTACATAAACAAAAGCAAAAATGTGAATATTTTGTCATGTATGTGTACAGTTTTTCTTCCCCCTCCACGTTAGTTAATAAACTCCCAAGAGCAGAGTCAGGGCCATTGCTCAGCAAACCCCCGCAGAGTCCGCATGTAATGGCTACTTAGTACCAGCTGTTGCTTGACCAAGACCAAAAAACTGAAGTCTGCAGGAGGTGATTATTGCTGCTGGAACAACCATATCCTATATTCCTATCCTTTCCCAAATAGTAAAAACCACAGAAGTAACACATTTCATCTTACAAACACAAAAACAATTTGCAAAAAATCTCATAGAACAAGAAGGCTTCTTCACTTGGTGATTGGTGAACAAGTACACATTGTACATTTGTGACATGCCCAGCTCCGGCTCCGGCTCCAGGGCAGATGAGAAATCTGGGCCACAGCTCCCTCCCTTGCTGTGTCCAGGGGCTTCTTCCCTGGCTGGGACAGTAAAAGAGCCCTGCAGGAAAAACACCTGGATTGAATGGAGCATCTTGTGGCAGAAAAACCATGGCCTTGGGAGAGTGAAGACCTGGGGTTTTGGCTGGTCTCCGGTACAACTTCAGAGTGTGATCACACCAGAGTCACAATCTCTCTGGTTCCCGGGGTTCTACCACATACACGTGAGAGTTAGATTTCATTTCTGCATTTACGTCCAGACCTGAAGTCCTGTGAACAGTTTGGATTTCGGAAGACACATTGTGACTCTTTTGGTTGCATGTGACTAAAAACTGGAGTCAACGACACACGCGAACAAGGAACTCAGTGGCTCACATAGTTGGAAAAGGTAGTTAGCTTTGGCATAGCTGCATTGAGCTCCTCGGAATATATCCCCGGGATTCACTGTCTCTCTCTCTTTCTCAGTCCTGCTTTTGCTCCAAGGGGTCCTCTTTCTCAAAGGCAGGATGGCTGCCAGCCGATCCACATTTTCATCCTCACGATTCCAAAGTTAGGGAGAAGAAAATGAGAGCTTTCCCTTTCCCTAAGTTTGAATGTATGTCCTGGTCTGATTCTCTGGCCCAAATCGAGATCCATGCTCATCGCTGAACAGGTCACCATAGCTAAGGAGAGATTATAAGGACTGGATTTTATGTCACCTCTAAGAGCTGGGAGAGGGACTGACCCCACCCAAAGCACATGGTCTGAGAGTGGGGGAGGGGCAGTCACCCAGCAAACTGGGCTGTTCTTCATAAAAGAAGGGTGAGTAGATGGTAAGCTGGCCAAAACCAGAGATGGCCACTAGAAGGGCAAAAAGAGCACTATATGGGAAGCAAGGGAGAGAAAGAAAAGGGAAAAGGGTGAGATTGTGCAGATGGGACAAGGTAGAAACAGTGGCCCAGAGTGTTTGGAGCCCCCTCAGAGGCTGAGGATGGACATTGGAGCCACCAAAAGGGGAGCTAAGTGCCCTTTCCCTCGGAACTTTCACTTCTGGTGCAGCTTTCCGTGCACCCCGTGGGCGAGGTGACCCGCCTGGGGCTGACCCTCCTGTGGTCAGGCACGTTCAGTAGCTGCCCGTGCGCCCATGCAGCGTTCCTCTTCCAATGGCTCTGTCCTGTGGATTTTGTCCTTGTGAGCTTAGCTTCGGTGTGGGCTGGTGATCACAAACCACCACTTCCAGTCTGCACTGCAGACTTTTAGAACCCAGCTCTCGTTCATTAACAGGTCTGTACTGACCACCAAGTCAGGAGAGTGGTAGCACTGTGCTAGGACCATGAAGCAGAAGAAAGGAAGGTATAAAACAGGGCACTTGCCCTCCAAGAACTTCAATTTTGTTTGTAAGGAATCCAAAATTAAAAAGTAGAATTGGAAGCCAGGATATCATTGAGCTGCTCAGTGGCTAATATACACAAGCTACATTGCAGAAGTTGGGAAAGAAGGAAGGACAGCCCAAAGGAAAGAGGAAGACTTCATGGGGGCACGGGCCTTCCTCTGGGAGTTATGGAGTGGCACGAATTTGTAAGGGCCGTGGGGAAGGCCATACTGGGGATGTCATTAGAAGTCACTAGTGAGCACCATTTGGGGACTGACCAGCAGGTGGCCGGGAGAGTGGTTATGTTCATGGGGGAGGGAGAGTTGAGGAGACGTGGAGAGTTAATCTAAGTGAGAATGCCTGCACCAGAATAGTGGCAAAGGGGAAATGATCAAAAAGAATCCAAAGTTTCAAGTGGGAGTGAGTAGGACTTGGGGCTGATGTCTTCAGCAATGGGGCCATCCTAGAGAAGGAAGGAGCTACTCTAGGAAGGAGAGGGGGGACCTGAGGTGCCAGAAGACCCCCAAAGAGAAGAATTCAGAGGGAAGGAGGAAGAGCAACTGGGCTTAGTTGGGAAGTCATGGAGAGCCAGACCAGAGAGTCACCCACATAGGGGGCATTAGAGTTTTTAGATGTGTGGAGGCAGAGCGGGCAGACAAGAGCCAAAGACCAAGGACAGAGCTTGGGAAACCTGTTTGGAGGGTGGTGAGGAGAGATAGGCCATCAAAGAGGTCAGATAGGTCATCAGAGAAAGTGAAAAAGACAAGATGAAACTAATGAAAAAGCATGTAGCATCGTGATGCAGGCTGCCTCCCCCAGGTTAGCCCTCACCTGCTTCGTGATTTTGTTTTGTTTCAAGGGGCACGAGAAACTTTAATGGTGGGGAAAGGTTTGGTCTGCACTGTGACCAAAGAAGACCCAAGAACAACATTCTGTATGCCTAGCGTGGGAGGTGTGCTCTCAGCACAATGTGATTGGTGTCATTTCCAGCCCACCCTGCGGCTGGCACCCCTCTCCCCACTGTGAGACCTCGGAGACAGGGTGGTAGACGTGCACGTACCAGGGAGCCGCAGGTGTCCTCGAGTGGTGCTTTTCCACTCACTCGTCACATGATCCCTGTGTTATCATGGGAGAGTGACTGGGCCTCCCACTCATCTTCAAAACGAGGAAGTAGTTACACTAATTATACAGTGTACTGTGTCTTCCTAAGATCCCTTACAGTTCTAAAGTCTCCTGAGCTCAGGACACTTCTTTCCACACTATTCTTCTCTCACTAGAAATAACTTTTACAGTCTCTGCTGATGTGTGGGAGTGAACTACTGGGAGGAATGTTGGATTCAGTTCCCAGTTTTATGGAAGTAATTTAATGCATTTGGAGTTTGGGTGCATTTTTTATACTTCAGGTATTCATTGGACAGATGATAAAAAACCCTGATAGATGAAATCTTTCCCACCACTAGTGTATAAGATTCCTTTTTATTTTGGTCTTTTCCCCCAAACTGAGCATCATCACAAATCTCCTTAGGCCTAAAGGGAACATTGTTTTTCATTTGTTTCCCTGTTCACACGTTCTCACCCCAGAACAGGACTTCCCGGGGACAGCAACTGTCTCCTCTTCACCTTTCTCTATCCACTGGCTGGGATGGCACTTGTCACACGGAAATAATGGCAGCTGCCTTACAACAGGAATTTGCTGAGTGAGTGACTGACAGTGATGAATTCTCTAGAAAGCTGCCTCCCACTGGCTAGATTTTGTTATGAAGAACTCCAAGGGATATACAGATTTCTTGAACAGCAGTTTAATTCATGCAAAAATTCTTTAAACGAGTAGGTAATTTGGCTGGAAAAAGCGTGTGTGTGTGTGTGATGTACACAGGTTTTTCTCACTTTGAATGAATGCAGGTTGGGAAGACTGGGATTGCCACTTACACACCCAAAGACGAGTGAGTCTGTGTGTGATCTTGTGATTCTTAAATCGGTTCCCATCAGCATGGTTATAAAGAAGATTGATTCCTTAGTGCATTCTCATCCGCTAAGTGCATAATCACTTAGACAGATAGTTGACTGAGTGTCCACTGTGTGCCAGGTGCTCTGCTTAGTCACAGGACCAAGTCTGAGCCTGTGGAGCATGCATTGTATTGGGGGCAACACAAAGGCACAGACAAAGACGTGGCAACCTAATTGCAGATTTTGAAAAATGCAAGGCTGTGGTGGAAATCAGCAGGGGGCTGAGAAGGTGAGTAATTGGGGAGGTCAGCTGTAGAGGCAGGAAGGAGGAGGCTGGGGGCTGAGACCTGAAGAGACTCAGCCTTCGAAGAGCTGGGGGAGGGAACTTCAGGCCAGAAAAAGGAGGCCCTGAGGTCAAAGGGCTCTGTGCATTCGAGTAACAGAAAAGGTGTCAGCCTGGAAGCTGGAAGGGGGAGTTGGGGTAAGAGTGGAGAGAAGGCAGAAGCCATCAGTAGGGCTTTGCAGGCTATGGCGAGGGGTTCAAGTTCATTTGTAGAGAACTGTGAAATCACTGAAGAGTTTTAGGCAGGAGAGCTGCACCATCTGATTCAGCACTTAAAAGAGGGCCCCAGGTGGGTGTGCATGATGGCCTTCATGGCAGCAGGACAGAAGGAGAGGCACAGGTGAGGAGGCTCCCGCGGTGGAGCAGGTGAGAGATGCAGGTGGCTCGGGCGCAGAAGTGGCTTTAGAGGTGGGCACCGATTTGGGAGTGGAGCCAAGGGGACAGGCAGATGGACTGGATGTGGGAACAGAGGACAAAGGAAAATTAAGGATGTCTCTCCCAGACTTGAGGCTCCAAGCCCCTGAATAGAGGATGGCAGCACCAGCTGAGGTGAGGAAGTCTGGGCTGGCAGAGGTCACGGAGCAGGGGGCCGAGATATTTGGCTTTGGGTCCCGTTAAGTGTGAGATGTTTATCAGAGAGCCAGGTGGTGCTGTGCCAGGGCACCGGTGCATGAAGGGTGCCTGGGTCAGAGGTGCCTCTGGGAGTCATCAGCCTAGCTGTAAGTCCTAGGTCAGGTGGATGGAGAGTGTGACAACAAAGGAGATGAGAGAGGGAAGAGGAGGGCTCAGGGCTGAGCCTTAGGGAGGCCAGCTCTTGCCTTCAAGGCAGAGGAAGCAGGGAGACAGCAGCAACGGCGGCAGAGAAGGAGCAGTGAGCAGCAACTGAGGGAAGCGGGAAGAATGCCACTTCTAGGAAGGTCAGACAGTGTTTCAAGAAGGTGAGCAGTTAACTCTGCTGAATGCAATCTCCGAGGTGAGCGAAGTGTCCAAAGTGTATTTTAGTTTGTAAAAATTAACCTTACAGGTTTTTGGGACTGTACATGTCACCTGAATGAAGCAGTATTTTCTCAGGTAGTTTGTTTATTTATTTGTAAAGACTTTTTATTTATTTTTAGAGCGAGGGGAAGGGAGAGAGAAAGAGAAAGAGACATCAATGTGTGGTTGCCTCTCACATGCCCCCACTGGGCACCTGGCCCGCAACCCAGGCATGTGCCCTGATTAGGAATTGAACCAGAGACCCTTTGACTCGCAGCCTACGTGCAATCCGCTGAGCTACACCAGCCAGGGCAGTTTTTTTTGTTACTAATTAATAATCAATGTTTAATTAATTCATAAATTTTTTAATTAGTCAACATAATTGAATTTGTGTAAGGAGATGTGATTATAATCAGAGTCAGGTTGATCGGGATGAAGTAAAGCAGGTGGCTGCTCAGAGTGTCACTTCAAGGACATGCAGGGAGTGCCCCATCCTGCCTCTCTGCACTGAGCTGGGGACCTCATCTTCCTCTTTGGGGGCCTCCACTTCTGTAACTCTAAGGCATGGGGTTAGACCAGGACCTGTGGAGTCGCTTCCATCTCAAGACTACTTTGAGACTAAGATTCCGACTAGCACCATTTATCCAGCCCTTTTTAATGAAACTTATTAACATGAATTTAAAAAAAAAATTTGTCTTTCCAAAAATTTGCCTAAGGTTAGCATTGCCAGTGTTAATGTGCAAAAAGAATATTTTCGTTTCTGACTTTTCATTCCATGATTCTGGGTTGAGCAGTTGCAAGATGCAAGATCCCCATTTTCAGACTCTGGTTACTTTAAGGACATCTGAAAGCCTGTTCTGTGTTATAAATTTTACTTTACAAGGGCACACTGTGACTAAACTAAGATGCCTAAGATGAGTTCCTTGCCTTGAGAGCTCCTCCCAACCCCCACACTTTGGGTCTGTGTTACTGATTGACTCCAAGCCCTGAACTTTCTATAAATGAGAGGGACATGTGGAAAGTTCTTTGTTTTGAGGCCCTTTGCTCTCCCAAGGACCAGCGTGTGTGGGCTTCACTCAGGAGGCTGATATTCTTTATTTGATGATCTTCATAGGGCAAAAGGTAGCCCAAGGAATGCTGTATCATAAAAACCTTTTTCAGCCTGCATGTTGGATCTCGTGAACGTTCCCGGACTCTCTTTAAAGGCTGTAGAAAATTGTAATATAAGTCAGACACAGTGATAACAGATAAATCATTAATAGAGCAGGAAGCTAATGAATCACCTGCTGACCAATATGCCACAGGAAATGACAAAAGGTAACGTGAAGGTCACACATTCACTTTTTAACAGATCACTAAGTCTTCCCGACCTTTCCTGAGAGTTAGGATTACTTTTAGAGAGAGAATTCTTAAAGTAATTGATTCAGTCAAGCATTACCGGGAATTTAATAATTTAGATACACCAACAATTTTTTCACAATGTACTTTTTAAAATCCTATTTCAGTCTCACTCATGTTTCAGCCCCCTGAGAAGAGCGAGCTTAACATTTGCAGTTTTGGGGGTACATGTTAAGTGGCTAGAATGACATGAAGCCTGGGTGCTCTGCACCCTGATGATGTTCAGTAGGTGTGGGGGGACTCTGCCCACAGGGCACCCCTCTCCCCTGGCCACCACAGATAAGAATAAGTCTACCAAGACGTGATCTGCCTCGGGAGGAAAGGTGGCCGATCTCTCAAAGGAGAAGGGCCAAGAGCCTTTTCCTCAATGGGCTTTTATTGGGTCCGTTTGCACAAGAATTCAGGTAAAGCTCATTAATCATTGCCAGGGAGTAAGGATCAAACAATAGATAGCATACAAAGAACTACGAGGGCTTATTCTGAGTCAGGGTCTGTTAGCTAAAGGGCTATAAAACTCTGGGAAACACTCATTTCCTGCTCGGACCCTTATCATTTAATTGAGAGGATTCTAAATAAAGCAGGTTTCACAGGATTTTATATATCCTTTCTTAGGCCTCATCATCCGGGGAACCCGCCCTTTCCAGCTGCACCGCCCTCTGTCATTGTTTCAGGCTTAAATCAGGCAGGGGAAGTAAAGCAGCCAAGAGATTAGGAGACTTCTTGCAGACAGAATGAGGACTCAGGCTATGTCAAAGCTGAGGGATGAGGGTCCATCACCCCCTTTTGCTATAGCCTCCAAGTCCTTCCCTGGGGCCTCCTCCTGATCCTGCCTGTTTCAGGTCGTTCCCCCGCTTGGGGAATCATTGGCTAACTGATCAAGCATTGGGGGCCAGTTATGGATGAAGAAAAAGGAGCAGAAGAGGTGCCCCTGCCAGGGGGATAAGCTTTGTCTCCTTAGTGGCTTATGGACCGAAGGTTGCTCACTCAGCCTTAGCTATTGGGGGGTTACAGCTTCTGAAACCAGGCAGGACGGTTCCCAATAAGTAGGTGGCTGAGAAAACAAACACACAGACAAAAAGTAATTATGTGCTAAGTAGACGCACAACATAAACAACAATAAGAATTGCAAAAGGTACTTTTTCCTCAGTAGCAAACATAAAACTCCCATACAGATGGGGTCTCCTTTTCCATATAAAAATATTCATTTACTGTTAATTTAGGTCATCAAAGGAATTCTGGGGCTGTAGGGGAACCCTACTGAAAGTGAGCGTTTAAAACGCTAAATAAGCACAATAAAGACCATTAAAAGGAACATTTTTATTTTGTTGAAAAGATATACAAAAACCTTCTTGTAGAAAAATTCAACTGCATGGCAAAGGCATGTGAGCATGGCTCCCCATCAACAATAGTAAAACGCTGGGTGCCTAATTACAGGTATTTTATACACTGCAGAGTTTTTGGTTAGGTGGAATTTTGTCTAGAGCAACCACCCAAGAGTTTGTCCTGTGGTACCAAAGAGAATCTAAGTGCCTGAGAGGCCAGAGGCGGGTGGGAAGGGAGAGGAAACCAGAAATCAGTGTGCCTTGGGCTGGTGAGTGTGCTGGTTAATTTTATGCATCAACTTGACTGGGCTCAGGGGTGCCCAGAAGCTGGTAAAACATTACTTCTGGTTCTATCTGTGAGGGTGTTTCCAGGAGAGATTGGCATTTGACCAGTACACGGGAGTAAAGAGAAGGTGCGCCCTCCCTGATGGGGGAGGGACATCCTCCAATCTGCTGAGGGTCTGGATAGAGCAAAAGGGGAGGAGGAAGGGCCAGTCCGGCTCTCTCTTCTTGAGCTGGGATGTTGGCCTCCTGCTCTTGGATTTCGGAGTTCTGGTTCTCAGGCCTTCAGACCTGGACTGAATCACACCACCAGCTCTCCTGGTTCTCTGGCTTGCAGAGGGCAGACTGGGGGACATCATGGCCTCCAGACTGCATGACTGAATTCCTATAATGTAAACCTATGCATGCATTGGTTCTCTTTCTCCAGAGAACCCTGACTAATACATAAAGTTTTGTTAAAGCTGCAGGAATGAGTTGAAAGATGGGTTTGATATTTCAAGGTTATTTATCATCACCCACCTCTGTGCTTTATTCCACTTGACAACCCTAGATGTTTTATAAAGCCTGCTGAGCTAAACCAAACTCACCTGCCTCCCTACTATGTGCTGAGCACCACAGAAACGCCGAAGATGTATATGGAGATGGCGTTATTGATGTCATCAACAGTGTTGTTGCCCAGAAGTCAGGCCCGCACCATCTCGTATGTGCCCAAGGTGGAGGCCAGCCTGCGGTCAGGCCTGTGTGTGCCTGGACACCCATCCTGGCACTGGGGGGCCACTCTCCCATGGCTCCGATTTTCAGGGGGAGGTTGAAGACAGGAAGGGGCCGACAGATTCCTCACTCCTCCTACCCCCACAGAACTGGTTTGGGTAGCAGCAGCTCCAGGCTGCCCCTTTAGTGGTGTCACACAGGACCAAGCAATGAACTGTTTTCATGATAAGCTGTGGTCTGTTCAGGAACACAGTGTCTTTTATTTGCTTTTTACCCTTTCCTGAATCATATTGTTTCCCCCTCACTCTTGCTGCCCTGGGATTGTATCCTCAGAAAAACTGTTAGTGTGTAAGCTTTATCCATCTGTTTTCTAGAGAATCAGGGCTAAGACATTGCTTTTTAAAAAATGTTTGGGTACCATGTGGTACCTTAACCCAAGGTGGATGAGTGGGAAGGATGAAGAGGGAGAGGAAATCATGAAGGGCTTCCAGAAGGAGGTGACCCTTGAATAGGGTTTAGAAGGACCAGTAGTTGGGCAAGGGGGAGGTCTATTAATAAAGGAAGATGAAACAAATGAGCAAAAGTACAGAGACATGAAACTTCTTCAGGGAATAAGGCTTCTGCTTGGAAGGCTAGTAAGACATGTGGAACTCTTGAAGGCTTACTAATATTTTGGCTACCTATTATTACTTATAATGTAAAATTACTGATGATATTATTACTTAATATTCTTAGTTGAATATTAGTAAGAAGACTGCTTTAAGTTTTCTCTCAATTAAACCTTCTGCTGGGAAGTAGGTAGGAGGTGCGAGGATTTAGGAGCACCCTGCTGTTTGCACACAGGTGGCTTGAGGGCTGAAGGCACCTGCCCACCAATGTTGCCCCGCACAGTGGATTTTCACCTGTTTGTTTGAGTTGGTTATGCATCAATTTCACGTAAAACTTGGAATTCCTGTTTCCCTTGAAAAATCAGAATTGGTAGTACAGGGCTTATGTATTGCCCTTTGCTCCCCCCGCCCCCACCCCCCAGTGAAAACAAATGGCAAGAACTGGGCTCGCTTTAGATGAAGGATGAGCACTTGTGTCCCCACAGTCACCACTACCCACTGACCTGTGTCGAGTTATTCATTTGCCTAGCCCCTCTAGTATTTGAATGGGCAATTAGGGGGATTTATTCAATAAAGGGCAATCTTGGACACGTGAGAAAATCTCTGCCCCCTCAGCCTCCCGAGGCTAGATGTCTCTGTAGCCACAGGAGCTCATCTCGTGGAGACTGAGGTGAGGGACACAGTGCCTGCTTCTTTTGGTCACCAGCTCCTGAGTCAGGCTCAGGCACGAGCATGTCTGATTGGTGAAATTGAGGTCACATACTCATGGCTTAGCTGCAAAGGCAGCTGGGAAAGAGTGTATTTGGCATTTATAGCTTCTTTGATTGGATAGGAACTCTGCCTCCAGCATGATTAATACAATGTTCAGATGTTGAGTAGACCAGTGAATGACAAAAATCCACTAGGAAGGGGGTGGCTATCTTACTGTGGCATGTCTACCAAGGGGCACATGAGATGATTTCAAACAACCTTGCTTTGATAGCATTGCATAACTTTATGCGTATTAGAAAAATACAAATAAGGCATCAAATCTGTAAAAGAAATCCCTGTCCGTATTAGAAAAATACAAATAAGGCATCAAATCTGTAAAAGAAATCCCTGTCCAGTGTGGCTCAATTGGTTGGAGCATCTACCCATAAACCAAAAGGTTATGGGTTCAATTCCCAGTCAAGGCACATGCCTGGGTTGCAGGTTTGATTCCCAGTTAGGGTACATACGAGAGGCAACTGATCGATGTTTCTCTCTCACATTGATGTTTCTCCCCCTCCCTTCTCCTCTCTCTGAAATCAATAGGCCTGTCCTTGGATAAGGTTAAAAAAAATCTATGGACACAAAAAGTTTGTAAAGAGTGTGAAGTATGACAATTTTAAGAAAAATCTTGAGTAAATAGTAGTTTAGATGATACTTGGAAATAAAATTGTTATTTAAATTCCTGAACTTTTGGAAATTGATCTAGATAAATACAAATTGTTAAATTTCTCTTTATGATAAGTAGTAGTAATACATTTACATTTATTTAGTTCTATGGTTCATATTCTAAGCACTTCACATGTTTGTTTGCTCAAACATCTCATCAACCTTATGAGATAGTTACTATTACTTTCCCAGTTCTACAGATGGGGGTAAAGCATGAAGTAGTTCACCAACCAGAGGCCCCTTAGTAAATAGTTACATGGGGACTTTAATTCAGGCCACCGCTCTCTACCTCACAGCTGTGCAATTAGGGTGGACATGGGTTTCTGTACAGCAGTTGTACAGAAAACCTTCAGAACTGATTGGGGAGTTGGAGTCAGAAATTTGTAGATGAATGGTCTTAGAGAACCCATTTTTATGTCAATTGGTTTTCATTTTGAGGCGAGATCTCAACCTCGGTACTACTATTGACATTTTGGGCCAGGTAATTCTTTTTTTGGGGAAGGGGGACCATCCTGTGCATTTTAGGACAGCATTCCTGGCCTCTGTTGACAAGATGCTAGTGACCTTCACAACCTTCTCCACTTGTGACAACCCCAAGTGTCTTCAGACAGTGCTAAATGTTCTCTGCGGGCAAAACTGCCCCCCTTGAGAGTACCTGGTCCAGAGAATTCTGAAGTATCTCAGAGTTCTCAGAGGAGCCCCAACACAATCCCAGCATGATGAAACGACGTGACTAAGCGTCTCTGGTATGTTTTCCAGGATATTCTTTCACAATGTCCTGTCATTATTTGCTAACAGCAGGTGTGTCTGGTTTCTCATTTCAGAAGTAAGTACATGGTACCAGCTTGTACCAGCTATTGGTTTTTAATGCAAATATAAATCTGTAACTTTGTGGTTTATGAAATGAACAGCCAGCTTCTTATTTTTTTCAAGAATCCAGTGGCTGTACACTTGGTGAGAAACTACAAGTGACCTCCATCTCTTTAAATATCTAAACAGTCCACATATTTTTTTCCTTGACTGGGTGTATTAATCATATCAATAATTTTTGTTGAGGTTCTATGTAAAATAAATTAAGTTCATTCTCTATATTTAAATATGTTTGTTAGGATTTTAATTACAAAGATCAACATTATGATCATGATATATTAATATATCATAAGACATTGAAGAGCTACAAAAGGACAAGTCACCTCTCAGGTGGGACTTTTGGTCATTAAATTTCTGAGCTCAGCCTCTAGCAAGAGTGTTAGCCTATCCTTTTTATTGTAGTCTGCCCTGGCCCCGATGGCGTCTGTCATACCATTCTCTGCCAGTCAAACACCTTCCCCTCCCACCCCTTCACATCTATGCAAGTACTAACGCCCTTTGAAAACCCCACCTGCTCCATGATTGCTTCCAGAATGCTTAATCGGAAGAGCCACTTCCTTCCACCAGACCCATACATCGTCTCGTACCCATCATCATGTTCAGTGTTCCACTGAAGTAAGTATCTGGAGTCTCGACCCCACTAGCCTGTAAATGACTGAAGGGCAAAGATCATGCTTTAGTCATCTCTGTATCACCAACTCCTTAGCCTAGGACCTTGCACATAGAAAACCACTTAGCACATTTTTGTTGAAAGAATATATCCTTTTGTTAAATTAATCCTTCTCTAGAATCAGAAATCAATATTTGGCAGCAGGACAAAACCAGGTGCTAACTCAATTTCTGTTGTTGGGCTGTAAGAATCGGGAGCATGGCGGGATCCAGGTGTTGAGTCTTCCAGCCTCTTCCCCACTTACAGAGGGGGAGAATTTCCTCTGTTTTTTCTGGAATCCAAAATGTTACCTGCTTTGAGCTACTTTTCCATTTGGGAATTAATCATAATCTTTCATGTTGGTTTCATTGATAGAGTCCATGAAACAATCTTGCACCCTACATCTTTGTAGCTGGGGTCAGGGTTATCTGCCTAAAACAATTCCACAGGAACTTTAGCCCTGTGACAGATTCACAGTTCCCTTTAGATACAGGCCCTTTAGTAAGTCACAGTTTGGGTCACGTTAGTGATTTTTCTTTCTGAGTAGTCCATGGACACTGTCAACCTTCCCCTCTGGACAGGCCCTGCTACCTAAGGCTTGCTGCCCAAGGATGATGCTCTGTGGGTACTGGTGCTCTCTTAGAAGGAACGGACTATTCCTGCCCTTCAGCACTGCTCCTTACCTCCCATGTGCAGGAAATAAGTCTTAGCTCAGATTAACACTGGCAGTTGTTCGGGGTTAAAAATGTTCACACATGACTGTTCATAGAGACCAAGAAAATTGTAGCTGCTTTGTTTCTGATCCCCTGCTAGGTGGTGTGTGTGTGTGTGTGTGTGTGTGTGTGTGTGTGTGTGTATAGGGGGCAAAGTGGGGAGTGGGGCCTTGTATTTACCAACCAAGATACTCTTTTTTTTCTTTCTTTCTTTTTAAATTGATTATGCTGTTACAGTTGTCCCATTTTCCACCTTCACTCCCCTCCACCCTGCACACCCTCTCCCACCCACATTCCCCCCTTTAGTTCATGTCCATGTGTCATAAGTTCTTTAGCTTCTACATTTTCCATACTATTATTGCCCTCCCCCGTCTATTTTCTACCTATTGTCTATGCTACTTATTCTCTATATCTTTTCCCCATCTCTCCTCCTCCCACTTCCCTGTTGCTAACCCTCCATGTGATCTCCATTTCTGTGGTTCTGTTCCTGTTCTAGTTCTTTGCTTAGTTTGCTTTCGTTTTAGGTATGGTTGTTACTAACTGTCAATTTGAAGTCTTTTTTTACTGTTCATATTTTTAATCTTCATTTTCTTAGGTAAGTCCCTTTAACATTTCATATAATAAGGGCTTGGTGACGATGAACTCCTTTAACTTGGCCTTATCTGAGAAGCACTTTATCTGCCCTTCCATTCTAAATGATAGATTTGCTGGATAGAGCAATCTTGGATGTAGGTCCTTGCCTTTCAGGACTTGGAATACTTCTTTCCAGCCCCTTCTTGTCTGTAAGGTCTATTTCAAGAAATCAGCTGACATTCTGATGGGAACTCCTTTGTAGGTAACTGCCCCCTTATCTCTTGCTGCTTTTAGGATTCTCTCCTTCATTTTTGCCTTGGCTAATGTAATTATGATGTGCCTTGGCGTATTCCTCCTTGGGTCCATCCTCTTTGGGACTCTCTGAGCTTCCTGGACTTCCTGGAAGTCTATTTCCCTTGCCAGATTGGGGAAATTCTCCTTTATTATTTGTTCAAATAACTTTTCCACTTGTTGTTTTTCCTCTTCCCCTTCTGATACCCCTATAATTCGGATGTTGGAACGTTTAAAGATATCCTGGAGGTCCCTAAGCTTCTCCTCATTTTTTTGAATTCTCGTTTCTTCATTCTTTTCTGTTTGGTTGTTCCTTTCTTCCTTCTGGTCCACTCCATTGATTTGAGTCCCAGTTTTCTTCCCATTACTATTGGTTCCCTGTGCATTTTCCTTCATTTCTCTTATTGTTGCCTGCATTTGTTCATCTAATTTATGACCAAAGTCAACCAATTCTGTGAGCATTCTGATCACCAGTGCTTTGAACTGTGCATCTGATAGGTTGGCTATCTCTTGGTCGCTTAAAAAAAAATTGGTTCTGGGGCTTTCAATTCTGTTTGAGCCATCTTTTTTATTTTTTACTTTCCTTTGGTCTGGTTGCAGGTGTTACGTATGGGCGTCGGAGCCTTGGGTGTTCACCAGGGTGGGGCACCCAGTCACTGGGTTGTAACGTTGTATGTGGGGGCGGGGTCGGAGAGGGAACAATGGCACCTGCTCTGCTCTCTCTAGGACTCCAGTCCACCCTGCCACCTCCCACAAGCAAATTGGGCCCCTCTGGTGCTGGCTCCCGGGCGGGTGGGCTTGTGTACTTTCTCGGACTCTGTGGGTCTCCCTGGGGAGCTTCCTGCAAAGAAGGAAGAGAATCTCCCGGCCTCAACTCCCACAGGTGTTTTCAGTTGGTGCTCTTAAGCTTTGTTTTCCGGCTCTGGGTCCCTGGGTTGCTCGGTCTGTGTTGCTGCCCGTTTTTGCCTAGTCTGTCTGCGCGCAAATGTGTGGCTGTGAACAGCCAGCCGCCTTGCACCCCTCACGGGGTCTGCTCGTTGCCTCTGCACCCAGGGTCCACCACCGGGTCCGTCAGCTGCCCCTGCGCTTCTGGGGTCTGCCAACTGCCGTCTGCGCCCGTGTCTGCCAGCCACCGCTTTTTCCTGCCGGGACGCCTGGACCTCTCTCCTCGGGCCCCCGACTCTGCCCCTCCTTACCGGTCTGGATGTACAGTAGTCAGACTTCCATTTGGTTCATTTCTCTCTGTTCTGGTTGTTTCTTGTTTCTCAATTTTTGTTGTCCTTAGTTTTGGTTGCGTGAGGAGGCACAGTGTGACTACCTATGCCTCCATCTTGGCCGGAAGCTCCCAGCCAAGATACTCTTAATTTGGCTCTTCCTGTTTAAATACAGTCATCTCATCAGGTCAATAGTTTCTATTTGGCAAATACCCCACCTTGAAGATTCCATCTTCCTCCCTGTTCCTCCTTACAATGTGCCAGTGGGAACTCAAATAATTCAGAAAACCCTTTCTCAACAAAGCCTGGCTTTCAAGATTATGTTTTACTCAGACTAAAACGATCCTACTTTTTATTTCAAAAGGTGAACCTTGACTTTCTCTTTGCCTTTCTCTCTCTCTCTTTCTTTCTTTCTCTCTCTCTCTCTCTCTCCCTCCCTTCCTCTCTCTCTTTCTTTCAAGATTTTATTTATTTATTTATCTCCAGAGAGAGGGGAAGGGAAGGAGAAAGACAGAGAGAAACAGTGTGTGATTGCCTCTTGTGCGCCCCCAACTGGGGACCTGGTTTGCATCCCAGGCTGTGCTCTGACTGGGAAGTGAACCGGTGACTCATTCGTTGGTTCCCAGGCCGGCACTCAATCCACTGAGCCACACCACACAGGGCTCTTTGCCTTGCTTTTTAATAATTATCTTCTCAAAGACAAATGGGTGATGCTGGCTTTTGATTCATTTTTTCCTGACTTTGATTTACTGGGCCTTTTACCATTATACAATTCAGTTGGCTACACAATTCAGTTGGGTTTTTATATCCTTTGAAAGAAAACAACAACAAAAACAATAAAAAATTACTATGCAGCAAGGCAATACAAATTCTAAAAAGATACACCCCTAGTGACATTTGACTTAATCTTCCCAAATTCTAAAAAAAGGAGAACTTCACATTTCTATATAGCAAGGGAACAAACGCTTACACAGACCCGGGCCAAGAAAGAGTCAACTTACCCTTTTCCCAGAAACAGCTGTGATGTTGCCAAGAAAGCATCCTCTCTCTCACTCAGATTGCATTGAAAAAGGTCATGACACAGTCTTACTGTGCCTGAATTGAATTCTGGGTCACGTTTACTCTAGCAGGCAAACTTGTTTTTCTTGTTAGACAGTTAAGAGATTACGTGTTGCTAAAGGCTTAAAGTTTGAATGACATAATGTAGAAGAAAACAAAAAGATTTCGTTTCAGCCAAGTTCTAAGCCACTGTGACAATACACCCAAATAAGCTAAAAAGATCTGAGATGGCCCAGTGCCATGTGTACAACACAAACTCAGATAATTTCCATATTAGTCCAATGATGTGTAATTATTTATTTATCTCATGGCTCTCCCAACGGTTATCAAGGGGTGGAGAAAGTATTTCCTTCAGGGGTCTCCAACCTGTGGCCCATGGGCCACATGCAGCTCAAGATGGCTATGAATGTGGCCCAACACAAAATCGTGAATTTACTTAAAACATGATGAGATGTTTTTGTGATTACGTGTCACAATGTATTTGATGTGAGACCCAAAACAACTCTTCTTCCAGTGTGGCCCAGAGATGCCAAAAGGCTGGGCACCCCTGGCATGAATGTTGAACAGATGCCTACTTTAATTCTTGTATAAAAAAGCTTAGACTGGGGGAACTGTTTTGCATATGCAAAAAACATATTATAGTGGGCTATGTAATTATCATTGTAGAATTGGAATGCACGTTAGAATTCATCTTTGTTCAAACTCCTCATTTTACAGATTCATTTCAACAAATGCTATTCAGTACCTGAAGCCCAAAGAAGGTGATAAATGGTTGGCAGTTTGTGGCGTACCTTGAGTCACCTAGGGATATTTAAAAAAATATGTATACTTGGGCTCCAACTGAGGGATTCTGATATCATCGCTCTGGTGTGAGGCCTGGATATTGGTAGTTTAAAAATCTTCTCAAGGGATTCTCATGCTCCTAGGACTACCTGCTCCCCAATTTTTCAAACAAAACAACTGGCATTGAGATTTTTATTGTGTATCTTACCCACTTACTTAAATGAACTCATTTAATGAAGTGATGGAGAAAAACAGAGGAACTCCCCAGCTGCCTCCCCACTTCTGTTGGCTTTCATATCTCGTTCCTTTCCCCTGTTTATTTTTTCAGCTACTCCAACCTCATTTTAAAAAATAAAATTAAATACCTCACTGTAGAATTAGCACGTCCCACTCACTCAAAATGTGATTTTACTTCTTACCAGAGATACTGTGAAAATATAGAGTCCAGCACAAACAATGCCCCTTTTTTATTACAAAATCACAAGCATGTAATTCTGTAACATAACAATATCACACCCAGGCACACCATACGACATTTTAGGGGAAATGTTCAAATTGCTGTCCATCTCGTGTGAGACATTCACGTACCCGACCAACCACACTCCAGCATGCGTTACTTCTGCCAGACCCTGTATATTTAAGGAAGGTTAACTCATGCTTTGCACCTGGCCGACTTGCCCTGCCTACCTGAGCTACCAAGGAGCACACAACTTCAAGCTCAATGCCGACCTTGTAGTTGTGCAAACCTCAGCTGGACCACTACCCAGCAGTCCTAAATGCTTCTATTTCCAAGGAAGAATCGACTGCCCTTGGTGCTATCAGACACTGGAGACAAATTAGAGAAAGAATTTCAAGGACTTTAAGGCCTGAGAGGATGGTTTGGATAAAAACCAATAGAGATGAGGAAAATGCAGGTTTTAGGTAACGAAATGTTGTGTGAGATCGGCCCCTAGTGGGCACCCTAAGTGTTAACAGTTCTGCTTTTGAGTGGAGATGATCTGTGGCTTAATATTGGAAAGTCCATTTCCACATCAGACCACAAATATTTTAAACACAGACTGCTTTCAGATGGCAGAAATATAACGTTCTATACATTATACATCAGTATATAATATTAATCTTTCATAGGCTCTATGGCAAGAAGCTCTCTAAAACAGACTTGTGCCTCTTCAGTTGTTTTCCACAATTTGCAGAAAGAAGAAAATCTTGGAAACTCCTTACTGGAGAAAATATGATCCCACATGACCTTTCCCCTTCTCACCTCTCCATGCTCACCTCCTGATTCTTCAGTATTCCAGTCACAGATTCGGGGTGCGAAGTTTTCCAGGTAGAGAAGGAGAAAAAGGCACTTCAGAGACGAGCATTCTGTAGGCAAAACCCCAAAGAGCTTAAACAGTATGGAGTATTTAGGGAACTGTAAACGTATTTCTGAAGAGTATAATGCAAGACTGGATGGGCAGCTTGGTCTTTTAGTCCGGCTTTCATTTCCTTTACTTTCAACAGAGACTAGGGTACAGAAATATGTCTCCACTCCAGCTACACGAAGTGCAAGTGTTACAGGAGAAACCCAGTTCTTCTTGCCCACGCAGCAAAGAATTACAGATCAGCAAGTCTATTAGCGTGCAAGCAGGGTTTATTGGTGCTGCTTCTCAGGGAAGAGACCAGGCCTTGCTGAGGTGGGGGTGAAAGACAAGGGCCCAGGTGGCAAAAAACAAGGGCAGCAAGAGCAGGGGTGGCAAGAGCATCAGGTCTTTTGTTCTGGGGACTTGCGTAGTTGTCAGGATGAGGTGAAGACGTTACATATTGATCGATGGATAAAGATATACCAGATTTCCGGGGGACGTGACTACCCAAACATAGGTATGTGTGGGGGTCTGTTAGCTCGAATCCTTACCTTGCTCCAGACTCTATTTGTTCATCTTGTTGTGAAACAGATACATGACAGGAGGCAGTTAATTAAAGTTGAGTGAGTTACACAAAGTTATTTATGGGCTCTTCCTGTATGCACTAGGAGACTCCCTCATAAAACAGATAGTTACCAGAGGCAGGCAATTAACCAAAGTTGTTTTATGGGCTTCTTCTTTGGGTACTGTGGGCCCTCTCCTCTTCCCTCTTCTAGGTCTTGGGATAAATATACAGTTTCAAGGCTTTCTTTCCCAGAGAGTGGAAATGATACATAGAATTTCAAGGACTTCCCTCTTCCCATGTTAGCATGGTGTTTCTTCTGATGCTGGAACGCCTGGAGATATTATCGGACCAGGCTCAGGATGACTGAGGCAGTGGGTGAGACATGTCTCCCTCCTCCTCCCTGCCTCAGTTTACTACCTATCCCACCTAGCATGGGTAGGGTGGTTTTCACAACAGACCGTGTCCCTAACGGGCAGTGGGCATTGTGGAGAATGTGGCCCCTGAGAGAGTCCCTATTGTGTCTTAGCTGGGTGGCCTGTATCAGCTCCTGTCCTCTGGGAAAGGGGGTTTAATGCCATGGGATTTCCCGCATTTTCAAGAGAATCCTCAAGTCTGGATCATTATGAGAATTCTGTTCCATATGCTCCATCGTTCCTTCATTCAGTATTTATCGAGTGACTACTGTGTCTTGTGCTAAGCCTGAGGACAAAGCAGAGAACAAAACAGACAAAAGCCCCTACCTTCAGGGCACTTCTGGTGTAATGGGAGAGAGAAATAGTTCTAAAAACTGTGCAAATTATTAAATACGTAAGATGGCAGCAAGTGCTGTGAAGAAAAATAATGCAAGGGAGGCAGCTGAGGAGGGCTGGAGATGTGTTACAGTTTTGGATAAGGTGGTCAGAGAAGACTTAACTGAGAAGGTGACATTTGAGAGCTCAGGTGTCACACAATTACTTCACCCATTCCATACAGTCAGTGGTATTTATTGAGCACTTACTGTGTGCGGGGCATGGTTGTACTGGAGATAGACTGATGAATGAGATGGACAAGGTCCTTTCCTCCATGGAGATTATATTCATAGGCAGTAAACAAGAAACCAAATAGGATAAGGTTAGAAAGTGACTCCTTGCAACAAAGGCAGTAACAAAGGTAATGTGTTAGGGAGCAGGGAAAGAGGTGGGTAGGCTGGACAGAGGTGCTGGAGAAGGTCACTTGAAATGACAGAGGGTAGATTGGAGGAAGCCTGCTATTCAAAGGTCTGGGGGGAAAGTCTGCATTCAAGGCCAAAGGAACAGCAAGTGTAAAAGCCATTAGGTGGGAACAAGGCAGGCCACGGTATTGAGCATTAAGGGATGATGAATTGGTTCCTAAAACACAGCAATGCATATGTATTAGGAAAACCCAAGGCCAAGGTCAAGCCCAGGCAAAATCATGAAATAAAAAATGTTTCCAGTGGCTTCCTCGCCTTTCTTTTCCCTTCACCAGTACAGGAAGGTGCCATTCCTCCTGTACTGGTGCTTCTCTGGCCTCATTTAATCCCTGAGCTCTTTCTCTTTCAAACTTACTCTCAGAAAAGGATGTGAGAGTTCACGTGTACTAAAAAAACAAAAACAAAAAACGCATAAGGCTAAAAAGCTATTATTCTTCCTAGGGGCATTTACATTTAAATCACATGATTTAAATATGAAATGTAATGCAGCAGCTATTGGAATGGTGGGAGTATTTTATTGCTGGGGGGGTATATTAATTTCCTATGGCTGCTGTAACAAATTACTGAACACTTAATGGCTTAAAACAGTACAAATTTATTATCTTGGAGTTCTGGAGAACCGAAGTCCAAAGTGAGTTGGCAGGGTTGTGATCCTTTCAGAGGCTCTGGGGGCAACTCTCTTCCCTTTACCAGCTCCAAGGAGCTACCCACACTCCTTACCTGTGGCCCTAAGACCCTCTGACCTCTGCATCATTGTCACATGTCCACCTTTGATTCTGGCCCTCCAGCCTCCCTTTCAGAAGGACCCTGTGATTCCATTGAGCCCAGTCAGAGAATCCAGGATAATCTCCCCATCTCAAGAACCTTAACTTAATCACATCTGAAAAGTTCCTTTTGCTGTGTGAGGTAACATAGACTTGGGTTCCAGGAATTGAGGCATGGACATCTTGGGGGTCATTATTCTACATAACACACAGAGTGACATTCTGGAGTCGCTGAAATTAAATCACCAGAAAGCTCCATACTTTCAGGTTGTTTCTGCTCACTATATTAGGGTTTGGTTTCTTATTTTTGTCTATTTTTTTTTTTTGGAATTTCAGGAATGAAACAGTTCCGTAGTCTTCTTGAAGGGCACCTTGCCCAGGCCATTTGGGTAATTTTCCTTAGTCCAAGTTAGTAAAGTCAGATAAGATTGTATCTCACTGCCCTTGTATTTTTGAACACATTGTTTACCCACAAAGTTCATTTGCATGGAAGCTTCTGGGAAAAGCCTTCTAATCCTGTGCAGTTTCTGACCCCTCTGGAATTTGAAAAGCAAAGGTCTAATGAAGCAGAAATAGCAGGGACCTGAGTGAAGGACCTAAAAGGGTGCTCACTGCTGTTTGCCCAGGAGGTGCGATGACAATGAGTGCTGCTTGTGGAGCCCCGCAGCAGCTGCTGGTGCCTCCTGGTGCGGGAGGGAGCTGTCCTGTTCCTGAGCTCTCCAGCAGAGCTGTGGGTTCACCTGTGGCCTCTCTGAACTGCTTTGTGTCCAACCTTTCAAAGACAGGTCACCTTGGGGGAAATGAGTCAGATAGGTACCTTAATTAGCACCCTGTTATAGTGCACAAGCCAAACTGTCACCATAGCCTACTCTGAAGGGTTTGTCATTTGGAATCTTCCAGTAAGTAGCTTGGACCCATTACCATTTCCTCCTCCAAATTCTGCCTTTCTCGGCTACTCACTAAGTTAGAGTCTTTTCTATTCTGTTTTTTTTTTTTTTTTTTTTATTCCACCTACTGGGTCAGAATCTTTTCCTGGTCAAATTTTCAAAGGTCTCTGTCTTGTTGATTCAGCGGGCGTCCATCTCCATCACCTCCAGTCCACTTCCACAGTTTTTGATGTGTCCACACTCGATTCAATATTTGTTGATGAAAGAGATGGATTTAGCAGGCGTCCACCTGCTCAACAGTTATAATAAGGTAAAATAAGTATTTATAGGGACTTTAAAATAATGTTGACTTTTACTTTTGTTGTCACTTACATTGTACTAAATCAAAGTTAGACTTTGGGAGAATATGGCTTCTATCCTTAAAATTATTAAACATTATTTTTGGAGGACATTTATGTCATTAACTTTAAATGGACATTGCCTGAATTGTGGTAGGTGGCAGAAAAGCTCCGTGGGAGCCTGAATCGGGGAATTAAAAGGATGGCTCTGGCATCAGAGAACTCTGGGCTTCTGTCTGGCTCCGTCACTACCACCTGTGTGATCTGGGGAACAAGTCGGGAAGCCCTGCCAAGCCTGTTTCCTCTCTATTAAGAGCAGTAATGGTGGTATTCCTTCACCAGGATGTGAGGAATAACAATCTATTGCAAGTTAAGGGCTTTTTGCCCAGTAGGCACGTAATCAATGTATGTTGAATAAATGTCTCATGGTCAGAGTTCTGTTACCTTTAGCTCTGATGACAAAGGTCTGTAATCCACAGGGTTGAAAGCACCTAGTTGTGGACTCTTCTAGTTGGATAACCTAAGACCAATACATCTACGCAGGGCAATGGGGGCCACATTTGTTTTGACTCAGACACAGTTGAGTTCCTGCTGTGCGTCAGACTGGCCAGCTGCTGAGATGTGGGGTAAGTACATTATAAAAATTTCTGAGTATACAAGTGTTGGTGTATTTAAAAAAAAAAACATTGTTTAACACTGAAAAATCATTGCAAAAATCCTGAACTTGTCTCTGCTTGCTGGCAGTAACAATGGTCAGGGTTTGCTAAGCCAGTGCAACAAATTGTGGAAGCAACTGTTCCAAACATCTCACTAGAACTGAAATTAAGATAGGCTGGCTTTCTGCCATGAAAAGTGACTTTGGAGGCGTTTTGTCTGGATAGAGTAGAAGAAAGCAGTAACCAAGAAGCTGCATGCAAGGTTCTTTATCTCCTAGACTCCATGTGGGCCTCCTCCGCTTGTCAGCACCAGCTTGTTTAAAATTTCAGCTCCCTGAATCTCTCTGTATTTTAAGAATTTGAATCTTTATTTGAAGTACCTCCCAAAGTTTCTCTTCCACACGATTCAGCTACTACCTGGAAGGGATAAAAGATCACCAGACCTTTGCTCTGCTGCCTCCCAGCTTCTCGCTCATTTGGGGTGAAAGCTCTGATTTAGGAACGCGCAAGGTGGTGGTGCCCAGAGGTACGGGTGTGGGGTTGGCTCTGCGGAAGCCCTCTAGGGGCTCAAGCTCTTGCACTCTTTGAAGTCAGCTATGGCTCCTCAATTCACTCCTATCATCGCCTGCTCTTGGGCCTCCTAAGGTCACATTTTGGGGAAAGTGGGTTGTCCAGCAACAGCAATGCAAACCCAAGTGCCTATTTGAATTCATCGAGAGAGTGACGATGGGAGACGAAGGATTCGGGCAGGGGGCAGTTGGTTACTCTAGTACCCCTGGGCTCTACCTCGTTGCCCCGCCCCTGGAGTGTAGGGGGCGGGGCAGGAGGCCAACCGGGAGCCCGCCCCCTGCGCTCCGGCTTCGCGCCAGCGGGCGGAAGTGACGTACCCAAAACCATTTCCGGTGGGGCGAAACTAGGAAGAAACTTGAAGCTGTTGTGGCTTCCCTGCAAGCTGTGTTCACAGCTCCTGTGCCCCGTGGCCCGGGCCGCACCGAGCCTTCGGGAGCCCTGGCCATGGGGCTGTCCGGCCCATCGGCAGCGTGAGGCGCGGGGCCCGTGGGCTCCCCCTGACAGGCGGAGGGCGGGCAGGCAGGAGGCGTCGTTCCAGCCGAGGTCGTGGGCGCTGCCGCCGGCTCGGGCTCCGGGCATCATGAACATAGACGTGGAGTTCCACATCCGGCACAACTACCCCTGGAGCAAGTTGCCGGCCAACGTGAAGCAGGTAAGGCCGCAACCTGGGGCCGGGCCGTCCACGCCTCCCGCCGTCACCTGCTGGCTGCGCCCAAATGGCTAGGGCTGGTTCCTCTCCGCTGTCTCCCACCCTCCCCCTAGCTGGGGTCTCGGAAACCCGACCCGCAGCTCGGGGATGTGGAGGGGACGGCTCTGGGGCCTCCGAGGCAGGATGGGGCCGTGGCTAAAAGGGATGGGATGTTACCATACACTGGACTCGCCTGGCGCCTTTGCCCGAAGCCTCCATTCAACCCTGCACTGGGCTAGGCGCCTGCGAAACGGAGATGTAGCACACTGACCTCCAGGACTTCGGGACGGTGGAGAGGGACAAGAAGCAAAAGAGTATGTTACAGGTGATAGCAGCTCTCGTGTCCCTGGGCGCACAGAGGAAGAAGTAAGGCATTGTCTAGGGAGTGTCGCAAGGATGTGTACCGGAGGCCTTTACACTGGGTCTTAAGGACGAATGAGAGATAAGAGGGGATAACAATTTTCCGGGGAGAAGGAAAGTCGTTTGAAAAGGCTCGGACGAGTGGAAGCATGTTTGTACAGGAGTTGGGAGGTGTAGACGTAGCGATCTGTTTGGGGCTGGGGTTTCGTGAGTCCGTGGGGGTTGGCAGCAGGGGAGGCTGAAAAAGCAGTCAGAGCCAGATTTTGAAGGGGCTTTGTACTTGGTGATGGACGTTATCCTCACGGCATAGGTTTGTCAGACGTTTCAGCAGAAATGATTTGCGGTTTTGGGGAGTTACCTCTCAAATGCTTGAGTTTAATTTTACTCAGTCATTTAACACAGTTATTGAACACCTGCTGTGTGCAATGTCTTGTACATGACAGACCCTGCCTTCATGGAGCCTGCATTTTAGTGAAGAAAGAAAGTAAGTGCGTAAACATGTACCATGGCAGGTGGTGTAAAAGCATGTGAAGGTGGTGGTATGGGCTACATGGGGGGCACCGTTTCTCTGGTCATAGACAGACCTTCAGGTTCCTCCCATTCTGCTTGGTTGAGAGTGAAATTCCATTTTCCACTGGTGCTGGGCATTTATATTTGGCAATTTGGGGTGGTGGTGGCGATGGTATAAGGATATTAGTCTTGCCTCCTCTTCCAACTTGGGGACTTAGTTGTAGGAAATGAAAAATTTAAGGTTTAGCAATGCATTGTGTAGCAGAGAAAATGTCTTCACTTTCGGGTTTCAAAAAAACAGGACCGTAGAGAGATAAATTTAAGAAACTCAGAATTCTTGGTTGTCAGTGGCTGCCCACATGGCATTTTATCTTGACTTGGAAAAAGAAAAAGAGTCCCCACCTGAGGGATAAGTTTCTCTTGTTAAGTGTGAATGGAGCCTTTGGTGGACCCTTCTGTTCTTCATAGTTTGTGTCGGATCTGAGCACAGCTGGAAGAACCACAGTCCTTTTCTTTGTTTCCATTTTTTCCTCTGCTCCTCCTTGCACAAAACTAAATGTAGCATGATGGAAGAAAGCTGGATGATTCGATTATGTCTGACATGAATGACTGACCTTTATTACTAGTAAAAGTATTTCTAAACCTTAGTCATGACTATTAAAAATAATCACAACGGTTAAAATTAGGTACAAATGTGACATTAAATTTTAAAAAATTGGTAAGATCAGTTAAAGAAATAGCATTAGAGCTAGAGGAAACACTTTAAAAGTTTTACAGAAAGCCTTAATATTTTGAATTCCCTAAATATCTTCAGTACTCACTCTAGCTTTGGTGCTACATAGTGATTGGTAGAATAGTTTCTCTACAATGAATTTTAGTCCTAACTACTTGTAATGTTAAAATGGATAAAAATAACAGAAGCACATACATTTCTACAGTAGTGTGAGTTGGTTTAACCTGCGATAAATAATCTAGTTGCAGGAAGAAAAGACTTTTAGTTTTTTCACATCATCTCTTTTTTCTTAAAATACCACCCACCAGTGGTTCCAGGTATTTGCCAGTTTATGTAGATGGGTGTTTCTTCTGTTTTGTGGGAAGACTGCCTTGGGGAGAGTATGTGTATGGACATTTACCTTGGCTTTCAAAAACCTATGAGTAAGAACTATAATAATTGAAACCTCTGATCTTTATGTCATTAGTCTCCTAAGATGTCTAATTTTATTTTATAGCACGTTTGAAAGATCATACCTAGTAATTAGAAGAGGGTTAGCAGTCACATGTTAAATTAAGTTTATGGTAACACATTGAATGTAATGTTGACTGTAATCAGGCAAACGTGTTCTTTGCTTTCATGAGAGCCCAACTTTGAGCTTAAAACATTACATGCACAGCTAGGAAGTGTTTTGATTATTAAAATATATTGGAATTCTAAAACTGTTTAAATGTTTTCTAAGAGACCATAAGATGATGTTTTAAAGAAGTAATCTTAAATTTAGAGATGTACGTTTGAAATGTGCATTCTCCAGAGATCTTGATCATATCCTTCAGCTATAAATAATTATCAGACAGGGCTCTGTCCTCAGTGGCCATTTTTAAATTTAAATAAATGTAGGTGTGAGAAACCATCCATCCATTTAACCAATACTCATAAATGGGGGACAGTCAAGAGGAAAATCTTTATAAGTAGAATTTAGCGCTTTGTTAACTTACGTGAAATTGTGCTCTCAAACGGCTCTTTTATTTGATATTAAATACTTTAGGTAATTTTATTAAGTCCTTTAGAAAGGTAGACTGAAAATAAACACATTGAAATTTTACCCTAAAACTATAGCAGAAAGTATTATAATATTTAAGAAAGTCTTCTTTATTCAGTTCTGGAAATTAGAGAATTCAGGATAAAATTAGGGGTTGTGGTCTTGTAATTTTATGGGGGATTACTATAGTTTAGAAGCTATTTTAAATCTATTTGAAATTTTTTTAGAGTCTTGGAAATGTGCAGAGAGAATACGAAAAGCAGGTTGTCCTGTACAGTATCCGCAATCAGCTGCGGTACAGAAATAACCTGGGTGAGTAGAGACATATTTACATTGAGGTGGAGTCGACTGTTGCTGAATTATCATCTTCATAACTCTCTTCAGTACATACGTTGTAGTTCTGAAATTGTTCCATGTGCAGACTTTTAAGAAACTATACTGGCCCATCCTACCTAACAGTTTGCATTAGCAAGTAGAGTTTTCTTTTTAGAGTATTGCCAGTGGATTTGTTTTACGTACAGAATGTGAATCTTGATTCAGATGCCCTCTTTTTACGTTTGATAAGAAACTGTGCCAGAAAAGAAGTACATTAGTTCTTAATAATTTTTGACTTTGAGTTTTGTTTTTGTCTCCACAGATTTTCCAAATAATATAACTTTAGCGAGAATTCTTTCTTTAATAATTGGAACAATTTTTAAACATAGTTAGGGTCATGTTTTAATGTTTGCTTTTTTTTTTTGGTCAGGTTATTTGATTAGTCTATTCTCTTGTCCTTCTAGTCTTCCCTCCCATTTGCTGCTTTTTTTTAAGCATAGTATTTCAGAGATAGACATTCTTTTTAAATTTATTCCATGGAAGTCAGATGTCTTTTTACATTTAAATCACAAAAACCAATGGATAATTTTTAAAAATAGATTTAATTTTATAGAAAACTGCCATTCCGTTTGGCTATCTTACAAAGTGACATAGTAAGGGATTGAATGTTTTATACCTTTTGGGGATATGTTTTATGCTCACTTTGCATTTGATTTGGTAAGAATTATTTCTCTACTTATCTGTCCAAAGTACTTATATCTTTTGAAGTCTGTTTCTTGTGGCA
This sequence comes from Tonatia bakeri, assembly GCA_004024845.1. NCBI lineage: Eukaryota > Metazoa > Chordata > Mammalia > Chiroptera > Phyllostomidae > Tonatia > Tonatia bakeri. The sequence goes on along the minus strand of PVIA01006098.1, from coordinate 18,215 downwards.
TAATTGTTTTTTCCCATTTAGATTATTTTATTCTCTTCCAATTTATATACTTTTAAATTAATTATTGGATTGCAAAGTGTTTCTGATTGCATTTATAACTACATGTAAGGATAAGACACCTGAAAAAAATAAACTGGTGCACTTCTTTCTTTCCCCCAGTTAAACACGTCAAGAGAGATGAACGCAAGTACTATGAGGAGCTACTAAAGTATAGTCGAGACCATCTCATGCTGTACCCTTACCACTTATCGGACATCATGGTCAAGGGCCTGAGGATAACACCATTTTCCTATTACACTGGGATTATGGAGGTGAGTTTGCAGCAGACCTGAACCAGTAGGAATGGGATGGGACTGCATATTGGGGACACTGCAGATGATGGCCAGCTCTGCCGCTCTCAGCAACATTGTTTCTGAGTTTACAGTGTAAAAGGGTCTGGTGGTTACACAAGCTAACTGTTCTAGCCACACTTATACAAATAGTCATTCTCAACATTTTCACAATGGAAACATATCTTTTTAATCTGTATTCTTGAAAGCCTTGTTTACGCTGTGCTGTTCTCACATTAATCAGTCATTTATGTTAGCAGAATTTGTGTAACATTTATTGCTTTTAATGCGTGATTGAGGTTAAAATTGTGGGTTACAGAACTGAATGTTAAGCTCAGAGAAACTTAATGCACTTAGCTGTTTACTAACTATAGCGACAAGAGATGATGGCATAGACCTAGCATTCACTGTATACTACATGTGTCAGAAAAAGAGAGCCGCTTTCGAAGCCCTGGCTGCTAATCTTTCTGTAATCATTAACTTCCAGATGTTAGCCTTTGCCAGAGGCAGTTTTTTGTCCTCTGTTGAATACGTGTAAATACCAGTTACATACTTTTCAAAGCTGAGATTTATGTAGAGATTGGCAATATTTATCTAATATTCATTTGCTGCTTAAATTATGTTTGAGTCTACCTGTTTGTGCTCGCTGGCCACTTTAAGAACAGTGAGAGCCTAGAACTAAAGGAGCTGGGGACCTGCACTAGCAGTGATGCCGGCTCCCTGTATGGTGTGGCTTCCTTTATGAGAGTTCCCTGTGCTTATCTCCGCAAGCCCCTTACTCACAGGCACTTGTGCAGCCCTCTGTCTCCTGTGTCCCTCTTTTGGAGGAAATACAAAGTAAGCGTGAGATGGGACAGAAAGCCTAGGCTTCTGTCTGTCTCTTTCCTGAGGAGCAGATTAGCATGGTGCAGGTGGCCGTTGATCAGCGAGTAGAAGAGTTGTGGCTGTCTCTTCGACTGTTTTTCTGGTGGTGCCCACAGGTTTGGGGGAGATAGTAGAGGGAGGTTGTGTCCCATTTGCCAGCTTTCATCTATGTCCACATGCTGTCTGGTTGCTGTTCTTACACCATTGGGTGTAGCTTTGGGGTTGAAAATGGGTCTTATCTCCTCAGTAAACAGTTGGTTTACTATTGGGGAAAAAAAGATGGGAGTTGGAAGAAGCTGGATACTGAGTTTAGCTCTGCAGCTGATGGGGACTCCTAGGAGCAAAGATGACTAAGTGGTTAGACACTTCGTTGGTAGTACATGTCTTAGGTGTGTGCTGATAGAGCTGCGACCCATTATTGGGCCTTTCCTCAGGGTAAGAGTCTAGGATCAGGCATGAAGGGTGGAGAGGCTGGGGTCCTGAGCTCTCGTAGAGGTATTCCTTACATAGTTTCCACAGGGCAGCAGTTACAGGGCAGCGGTCTGTGGTTCATAGAGAGTGCTAGGAGCAGCCGAGCCCTGAACGCCTGATCTTCAGTTGCAAGGTTGAGACCATGTGTTTCGTGCCACGATGTGGCATCCGTGCTTTAGGTTGCTAAACCGATCGCAGTGCTTCATGTGATAATTACTGTTCCTCTGTTTGGCTTAGAAATACATATATTTATACATATTTTATCTAAAGACATTTTGCACCTAAAAACTTTTATTTTTTTCTTTTAAAAAGGACATTATGAACAGTGAGAAAAGTTATGATTCATTGCCCAATTTTACTGCTGCTGACTGTGAGTATTCGGTTATGCCAAAGGAGGTGATGTGTCGTGTGTCTTGGTGCGTGCGTGCTGTTGTGTCGGTGTTGCAATGTGTGTTTGTACCTGAAACACGTGAAAGATGAGAGCGGCAGGCGTCATTGTTGATGGGAATTTTATCAGGTGATACAAATCAAGTGTAAGGTTTAATCTGAATGTCTTAAGAGGAATATTTCGGAGTGTCAGAATCAGAAAAATGAAACTAGTCTATGTATTTCTAGAGAATGGAGTTTTTTCTGATACTTGGGCTATGTTGTGTAACAGATGAGGAAAGAAGACTTGTATATGATACTTTTACAGCGTGATACACACTTGTAACTAACATAATTTGCTAGTGTTATATTATGCTTATTTTATGCTTATTTGAAATGTAAAATAGTTCTGTTATATAAGAAGGAACTTTTGCTGAGAAGTACACTTTGACTTCCTGAAATTGGAAGGACTTCTGCTTTTCAAAAATGAAGTGTTAGCCTGAATTCCTCTCTCTATTTCATTATCTTGTATATTTTATTTGAAGAATTCTTTTTAATTTGATGTTGCCAACCAATAATTGAAAGATAAACAAAAGCCAAGAGTTTTCCTAAAAGACTACAGGTGTGCTGACATTTCAAGAGGTATTAAAAGTTTTTAAAGGCAAGTCTGTCTTTCAGGTCTAAGGCTTCTTGGCATAGGAAGGAACCAGTACATTGACCTGATGAATCAGTGCAGGTCCTCAAAAGTAAGTCAGTCACTCCCCTCTCTTGCTCGTGTCTTGTCCTGCTTAGCAGGGCTGATTACACTTTCAAGTGTTAGAGATAGTGAGTTGTAATTTCTCTGGTCAAGTAAAATATAGTTAACACAGAAACAGTACAGAAACTCCTCAGTATTCTCTAGGCTATGGTTTAAGTGATTATTTAATTAAAACAGTTAAAGGCATAAAACATGTAGCTTATTTTTAAAAATTAAGTTTGTTCTGCTGGTCTTTTTTCTTGCTCATTCCGCTCCCTGGGTTTATTTAGTGAGTGAAATGAGTACACTTTTCCAAAAGCAGGGTGTTCCAAAAACATCCTGGGTTTGATTTTAGTTTCTGAATTTAGATCCAGATTTAATGATTAGTCTTTTTATGTAACTTATTTTGAAGTAATTTGAGTATGGTCTTCTCTATACTCAAATTTAGAAAGGTATTAATCTGTTAGAAACAGTCTTCTTATAGGATTGAGAAAAAAGAAAGTAGTAAATTTAGACTGATTGCAAATTGTATTGTTGCAGAAATTTTTCAGAAGGAAAACAGCCCGTGATCTTCTCCCAGTGAAGCCGGTGGAAATTGCCATAGAGGCGTGGTGGGTGGTGCAGGCTGGATATATCATGGAAGATGACATAAAGGTAGTTATCTGAAGAAGGGTTTTTATTTTAAAAATTATAGTTCTCTAAGTTTTATTACAAAGTAACACTATTTGGTTTTCTTCAAGAAAAGTAAACAAATTCAAAATACAAGATGATCTTAGTAGGCTGGAATATTGGTGGGTTCCCAAGATGCTCTTTAGTAATGAGGGAGACCCAACTTGGTTCATGCACAGTCCCCCGGGGATTTCAACTGGAGAGCAGTTTCGGGTAGATGGGTGTGATGCTGCAGCTACCCACAGTCTATTAGCCGGCACTTTTAAGCACCTGCTGTGTGCTAGGTGTGCCCGGCACTGTTCCAGCGCTTTTATGCTGTCTCTCTTGATGCTCAGAACAGCCCCTGAGCTGTGTATGATTTGTACCCCATTTCACATATGAGGAAGGTGAGCCCGGAGAAATGACATGATGGCTCAAGTCACAGTGGTAGTAAAGGGCCAGGATTTTCACCCAGACAGTTGGCTGTGGAACCCGAGTTCTTGATTTCTGTGCTAAGGGAACTGCTGTGCTGAAGTGAAAGGTGCTTAACAAGGTGGTCGAGTCAGAGTGAAGGGAAGTGGTATTCCCAGTGGGTGGGCTGCATGTCCTGCGTGCCTTGTGCGTTGTAGAAGAGACGTTGGTGTCTGGGAACGGGGTGGGGTGACGGACAAGGGCCTTAGAGACCAGGTCCTGTGTCTGGGGGCTGAGGAAATGTCAGTGAGCATGTGGACTTTTTGTTTGTGTTCATTTTACCCCAGAGGACAGATACATGAGTGGGAGGCTTAGAAATTTTGCTTCAGTGTAAGCACTTCCTAGCAGAACCGTCAGCCTGTGTCCTGAGATAGTGAACTTCTTCCTCGTGGCAATCACGTGCAGTTTGAATCAGCTTTATTTTTGAGAGGTTCGGAATCAGAAAAGGATCAGATTTCAGTTCAGAGAAGATGAATAAAATAAATATCGGTGTTCATTGTGAACATTCATCACTTACCACAAGCGTTGTTATGATAGTTACTTTATTCTCTAAGTTCTGCGGGTAGCTTCTTTCTGCACCTTAGTCGATGGTTGTGTGCAGAGCGTCTTTGTTAGAATTTTGGAGTGAAAAATGAAAAAAGTATGTAGTTCTGGTTTAAACATGAATAGATTTGAGGAGACATGAATTAGTGAATTTGGATCGAACTTAATTGAAAATATTTTGCTTTTCTTAGATATGCACTTTGTCTGAGAAATGCGCAATCGATGAGATCATTGATGCAGGCCCTCAGCTCGCCGGATCACTAGATCACCACGTAGTACATAGTAAGTGGCTAGTAGGACTGGTCTTTTCCAACGTGAAACCATGTTTTAAGTCATTAAAATTAGTAGCAACTTTTTATTAATCAGGTAAACATAGTAATGTTTCCTAGAGGCATGTTATTGTGTGAAATGCAACCATAGTCCATTGTTTTCCAGTGTGTCTATAATTAGCACATCCACTAGAAATTTATACAAATGAATCATACGAAAAATACTGTAGTTTTGAACATATGAGGGAAGCTCAGATTTGAAAACTAATTCTTCTGGGTTTTTTTTGTTTTTCAAATGGCATTCAGTTGTATGAATCTTTTAATTAAAAAAAAATTTTATTGTTGTTCAATTACAGTGATCCCCATTTTCCCCCATTGCTCTCCCTGCCCTACTTCCACCCCTCACTTCCACATTAACCCTTTCCCCTCTTGTCCTTGACCTTGGGTCCTTTATGCATGTTCCTTGACTTGACCCTTCCCTTTCTTTACTACTGTTTACTACAGAAAATCAGGAATCAGTTTTTTTTTTTTTAATATTTAGTTTGCCATCTAAAAGAAGGTACTTTTGCTTTTATAGGTTTATATAACAAAGGGTTTATTTATCTGGATGTACCAATATCCGATGACAGTTGTATAGCAGGTAAGTGTGTGCTAATATTTTTCAGTGGTTTTTTTTTTAATGGTTCTGGGTACTGCTTATCACCTTAGTAAGTTATCATTCTAGGGTCTTTGATGTTAGAATTTTCTAAAGAAGGAAAGATATTCATATTCTCATTACTCTGCAATGTATTTATGGTGGTTTTACTTAAAGTCTTTATTTTCATTTTTATGTTATTTGGTATACACACTATACTAAAATAATAGAAACCTGAGTTAAATTCCTCACAATCCTAAATCCAATTATTGTGAGTTTGTGTCACTGTTTAGTGCATCAGTTTTTACATATATTCAGTAATATCACAGGATACACATTCTCCATTTCCACTGATCTGTGCCTTGTATTTCATGTCTCTGCCGTCTTTTTTGTCTTCATCTCTTCCTTCCTACTTCATCCTCCAATTAAATCAAAATTAAGGCCCTTGTATATTTCCTTCTACACGTAGGGATATATTAGTTCATTAACTCATCACCCTATTGCGGGTCATTTAGATTATCTCCAGTGTTTCACTACAAGAGTGATGTCATTAATGTTTTTGAACACAGAATGGAGCTTTTTTCTGTAGGTTGGATTTCTTACCAATTTGTAGAAGCACTTGTTATATTTAGGTTATCTGTTACAAGTATGTATTCCAGCATATCTTTTAGCTGTTTTTCTTGTTTGTGGAACATTTTACTATACTAAGATATTTAGTATTTGTGTAATCAAATACAAAGTGTCAGAAAGTTCCAGGGAATGACCTTACTATTAATAACCAACTGGTGGGTGGTAGGGCTTGTTACAGAAACACTCCTTCATATCAGTGTTGCATCGTGACTGGTCATCATGCCCTCGTGTGTCCTGATCTTCCTCTTAGCATGTGTTGATGATGCTTTAATAAGGCATTTGGAACCATGCATAGACATGAATTCTGTTTTAAGCTTGGGCATACTAGTTTTAAAATTTGAAAGTTTTTGACAAGGAATTGATTTCTGGCAGACAGAGGTGGTAGTGGTCTGCTCTCATCCCTGGAAGACATGATAGCATTACTCTGGTCCCCACTCTTATTTATAAACGCACATGGATTCATCAAGATCACCTGAAACGACTGGTGTTTGAGTAGTTCATTTCAGTCTATTTTGGTGGTTCGAACACCGGCTCACATTAACACGAAGTTCTGAAGGAAGCAACAGAGAAGGGCTGAACGGATGGCTTTTGGTTACAGTGCCCTGTTCCTGCATGCTTCAGCCTGGCAAGTTTTGGCGGTGCAGACAAGACCCATGGTGTTATAACTGCTGTCTCCACGTTGCCTCTGGCTGTTCCCCGGACCGGCATAACCCCTGAAAGGAGAGCAGTTTGATAACATGGAAGCCGTCAAATTCAGCTCAAAGCCACCCGACGGTGATTCCAAAGGAAGCAGTCCCGATGTGCTTCGACAAAAAACAACTGCTGTGGGTGGTGGAACAAACAAATGTGGGGAGACCAGTACTTGGGAGCTACTCATGGAAGGGTCTGTTACTAAACCAAATACATTCAGCCCACCATCATCATACTGAACACTTCACTTTCTATGTCTGCTCTTCTGTTGTAGCTTCTAGATTTCTGTTATGCTTGGATAGAGTTCTTCTAGGACATACAAGTAGCCTAAAAATTCTTTAAAACTTTAATCATACTTATTTAAAACTGTGGTCTTGAACTTCTTTTCATATTTGATGTGAAATAAAGGCCCACTTTGGATAGCCAGCAGCGTTTGGATAAATGGTAGCACATTTTTCCAGTGACTTGTTACCACTGAACAGAATTCTGCACAGCTTCTGTCATCCATGAATTTCCCTCCATTTGGATTAGTTCTCATATCCTTTTTTCTTCACATGTGTTTATTCTTAGACCCTGTTACTGTTCCTACAGTGACTCAGAGTAACCTTTAATATCGGCTGCAGCCAGGCCTGCCTTGTGTCTTGTCTTTATAACTTTCCTGGCTATTCCTAGCTGTTTTTTCTTTATGTTTATTTTTATGAAGATTTTTTGAGTAGGCAATAATTACGATATAAAAGTCTAAATTTACAAAAGAGTGTAAAAACACCTGCCTCCCACTCCTGTCCCACGCCAACCGATTTTTCTCTTGGCAGCTACTGTTAGGGTTTTTGTGTGTTCTTCCAAAAGTATCCTAAGCACAGGGGCATATGTAAAGTGCCTGGCAGTAGTCTGTCACTTGGTAAGTGTTCAGTAAGTGTGTGTTATTACTAATTATTACACAACTGATAGTGTAGGAAAAGAATGAAGTATATCAAATATGGGAATTATAAAATATTTCTGAAAAACCTTTGATCATTAAAAGTATGTGGATGACTGGAAATATGGTAGCACAGGCTCAGAGAATGATGTGATCCAGATATGAAGTGAAGAACCTGTCCTGACTTGTACGTTGTGGTTTTTCCTGGTATCTTCCTACTCACGATTTCATCTTACTTCTCCCTGTTGGGAACAATACAGGGTTGGGATGCAGTCGGATGGTGTTAGGGTCAAAGGACACAGGGATACCCAGATTCTGCTGTGGCTACCAGGGGTGTCCAACCTTTTGGTGTCTCCGGGACTCACTGGAAGAAGAAGAGTTGTCTTGGGCCACACATTAAACACACAGAAACAGTAACAAACACTGATGAGCAAAAAAAAGAATTAAGGAAAATTTACGATTTTGTGTTGGACCACATTTATAGCCATTCTGGGCCACATACGGCCCACAGGCCGTGGGTTGGATGCCCAAACACTCTGCCTTCTCAGAATTTTTTCAAGGGAAATGTGCCCAAAGTGCAGAAGGCAGAGGAAGGCGTAGTACCTCTGGTTTTGTCTGGGCAGAATGCCCTGTTAAATTGGATTAGAGCACCTGGACCAAAGAGATGGAAACAAGTCCGAATAAACTTTCAAGGTGGAGAGCAAAGATTGGGCAGTCTCTTGTGCTGCAGAAGGCCTTGACCTTCTTCCTGCTGAGGAGGACACAGAATAGAAAGCCCCAAGGAGCAGATTATACCAGGATTGCTGGTAAACAGTGGGTGGTAGTCACACAGGTGAATTCCCCTCTTCTTTGCGTGGAGTGGGCATGATGGAGAAAGGCAGAGAGCCAGTGCTTTCTGTGCACCTGGTTTTTGTGTGGCCGGCCAGGCAGTCCTTTGCTGTTCTGCCTCAGCCCAGTCCCCCCTGCTGCCTTCCCCATGCTGAAGCAGCCTCGGTCCCCTTGCCTTCCTATCAAGCCATGTCCTCAGCACCTCCTCTGCTTCTGTAGTGTGGAGAGGCCCTTGGGGATTAAATTACTCTCTGTAGGATTTGTGCTCTGCCGCTGGAGTCTTCTCTCTGTAGGCAGGGTTGATGTGGCCTTAACTTTGGTAGTTTTAGAGCACTTACCGTCAAGTGGGTAAAATAAGTCAGAAGCTGAATTCGGTATTTTAAGTTAGAGGGTTCTCTTTTTGAATAGATATTTGAATTAATGCTTTCTTGTTTTATAGAATTATGTTACTGAGAAACGTCTGTTTTGTTTATTTTAGTTCCTCCTCTTGAAGGTTTTGTAATGAATCGAGTGCAAGGTGATTATTTTGAAACTCTACTCTATAAGATATTTGTTTCAATAGATGAACATACTAATGTTGCAGAGGTAAGTGTATCAACGTTTTGTGAAAGAATTTTTTTAAAAGATTTTATTTATTTTTAGATGGAGGGGAAGGGAGTGAGAAAGAGGGAGAGAAACATCAATGTGTGGTTGTCTCTCGCGTGCTCCCTACTGGGGACCTGGCCTGCAACCCAGGCATGTGCCCTGACTGGGAATTGAACTCGCGACCCTTTGATTTGCAGGCTGGTGCTCAGTCCACTGAGCCACAACAGCCAGGGCTTTTAAAAGAATTTAACCTCAAGATTATAAGTTAAGTTTCTGTGAAGTAGTTAAAATTGTTTAATGATATGGTCAAGATGTTTTAAACTATACCTGGGTATATCATGGACTATTAATATACTTAAGTCACTATTCTTATTTTCTGCATGAATAAAATTTGGTAAATAACTTTTTATTAGACTTTACAGTCTTGCACTGCGTAACACCATGAGAGAGGGGCCGCATTTATGACAATGTCCCATAAGATTATAATGGAGCTGAAAAATTCCCATGGTCTAGTGACATGGTAGCCTTCCTAAGGTCACACACGGCACAGTGAACCCATGTTTGTGGGAGATGGGTCCGGTGCACTTCCCACAAACTGTTCCCCTGTCTAGACCAGTGTTTCATGGGGTCCACCCTTGTAGTTCCTTATTATAATTGTAAGATGCCCTTCAGCAGTACCCACTAGGAAACTGAAGAAAACAAGTTTCCTACTTATAGGCCTTGGAGTGTACAAGGTAGGGGGAGGGGAAGAATGTCTAGGAGAAAAACCCAAGTAACCCAAATGCTAGTTATCGATATTAAGGTCTCCAAAACATGGCGTCTAGCCCCAATGGTCAGTTACAGAAATCAAGATCTAGAACACTGGAGTCTCTGGAGGCAGGGGGAGGTGACCCGGCTCTCCAGTCCTGTGGCCAGCAGTGTGTTTGTTCCAGATAGCCATTCTCGGAGGGGAGTCCTCTGCATGGACTCGACTCCCGTTGCGGATCTCAGATTGTAGCCCTGCCTGCAAGCGCTGCGTGACTGTTTAGTAAAAGGATGTTCTAGGAGTTTTCTTATTTTAAATGAGACAGAATTAAAGAGGAAAGAATCTCAAGTTGTTAAGGTCACTACCTGGATTTGTACTACTCTAAGTGTCTGAAAGATATGGAAAGAATAAAATTCTGATTTCAAAATTCATTCAGTCTTTCAATTATTCGTAATTAAAAATTTTGCTAATTATGGTTAAAGTGTTTACTGCAACTGTGTTAATATGCTGATAATTCTAAGAATGTCACACAGTTTTTAATTTCATTTTCCAGCTTGCAAATGTGCTTGAAATAGACCTATCCCTTGTTAAGGTATGTAATTTTTATATTCTTTTTACTTACAACGTAAATACCGAATGGATTTTATCTTAGGTTTTTGTCTTGATAAGCTCCTGAGAAACGGAGGCAGTGGGTTTCTTTTTAGCTGTCGGAGAAGTGCGCACAGTAAGGGGGTGCTTACATGATAGGAAGGGGCAAGATAAGGGCCTGCCATTAGTAGCCCACCCCGAGGAGTGAACGGGAGCGCCCGTGCTTCTCTGCAGCGTGGGAGGCAGGCTGACGGTGTCTTGTAATGAGGTCATTAAGGCAGCCACTCCTCCAATGGAGACAGATCTAGGGAGGCCAGGCCAGAGAATTGGATGCATTTCCTCTTTTCCATGCGTGAAGGCCTAAGGGGAAGAATCCGAGTACAGAAAATTGTTTTTCTACTTACAGGATAAAAATGTTTGAGGATCTACTGTAGGCATAGTCTGTGATAATATTTTGTCTGCAAGGATTCTGATGTCTGGTTTATTTGAAATGCTCATTTATTATATGTGTTTCTTTCAGAATGCTGTGTCAATGTATTGCCGATTGGGCTTTGCCCATAAGAAGGGACAAGTAATAAATTTGGATCAACTTCATTCATCATGGAGAAATGTTCCATCCATAAACAGATTAAAGTAATTCATTTATTTAGTATGAAATCTTAGAGTTGTCTTTTTAAAAAATACAGTTTCACATACAAAAGTTTTACTTATTTACCGTCATTTGAAGTGAACCCTGTATATTAGTGTTCTTTTAAAATTTTCTGTTTGATGAGTCTTTCAGAATCTGAGGGAAACTAAGAATCCTAGAAAAAAGCATGCACAACATTTCATATATACGGTAATTTTAAGGGACTCTCAGATTCCCCGGAGCCCATCTGCAGGTCTTGGTTAAGAAGCCTTGTCCCATGAGGGCACAGCATTTCGGGGCCTACATTTCAGTGTCAGGCTTGAATATGACTGGTTCAGATACATGTTTTATAATTAAAGTTCTGACTTCACTAACTACTTTTGTGGAAGGTCATGTGTAAGATTTCTAAAAAGTGAATGGTTTCTTCATTACCAGGAGTACTTTAGATCCACAGAAGATGCTCCTGTCATGGGATGGCGGGGAGAGCAGGAGTCCTGTGCAAGAAGCCTCATCCGCCACTGACACTGACACCAATAGTCAGGAAGACCCAGGTTAGCGGGGACTCGGTTTGATTTGGAGTGTCTCTGCAGATAAGGTGTGTGCCTGCACACACACTCACAGGGGAGCTCTGGAGACGTAGTGATCTTACAGTTTGTTCTGGATTTCACTCATTCGATGTGCAGTCTGTGAGTACTGACCAATATGTTGGGCACTGTGCTAGGTCTCAAGGGTATAAGATTGAGAAGAACATGGTACCTTCCTTCTGAGAATTAAGTCTAGGGAGAGAAGGCGGTGTAGCTGCAGAAACCACAGCAGTGTGAGAAATGGTACAGTGTTTGTGGGGAGCAAAGAGGGAAGGCCCCCTCACTGCCCAGAGGGGTTTGGGAAGCCTTCAGGGAAGAGATGATATTTGGGCTAAGAATGACTAAGAGCTGGCTTGCAGGTGAGGAAGGGAGCCATGGCACGGGCCAAGCATGAAGGGAAGCAGAGCCTAGGGGATGGGGAGGCCGCACCTGGTTTGTGTCGAGGGAAGATGAGCAGAGCACGGGCTCCCACTTCTCCCCCAAGTAGTTCTGTTACCTGGGCCAGGTGACTTGTCTGAAGAGGTTAGGCTGCTTGGTACTGTTGATCTGACAGATATCAAGACTTGGTTAGTTATTGCTTTTTGAGAACTTGACTGCAAAAGTGAGTGCCTTTAAAATACATTTTTAAAAAAACTTCATGCTGGTGATTAGTAGTGGGACCCATATGTTGAAAGTATGCCTTATACTTAATTATGTACTTTCTGGTTATTAAATAAAGCTGAAATGAAATAGTTTCTCATTCCAAATGATAAGCAAAGAATACTTTTCATTCACTTGATTTGAAATGACAATGTTTTTCAGCTGACACAGCCAGTGTAAGCAGTTTGAGTCTGTCTACGGGATACACAAAGCGTATAGCGTTTCTGTTTGATTCAACTCTCACTGCCTTTTTAATGATGGGGAATCTTTCACCAGTAAGTCAAATTCTTGTTTAAATATAAAGATGTTTAAAACATAGAGTAGATGTAAAGTAATTCAGTGCTTCTGTATCTTTTTGAAAACATGTCACTAGATTTATTCTTGAAAATATGACTGCCTTTGATTTATATTCCATGGAGGAGGATAGTAGCTTTTATGTGGTGCATACTTTTGTAATTAGAAGAATAAGCCCCTCTCCTCACTCACTGTTAAGTTTAAATATGTTGGAAAGCATAACATGAATGTAAGATGCTATGATCAACATAAAAGGAGGCCTAGAACTTGAAATTAGTTGTATAAGACACTGCAATATATTTTATCGTTTTTTTGTTTGTTTGTTTTTGCTGCTTTAATCACAGAACCTGAAAAGCCATGCAGTCACAATGTTCGAAGTTGGCAAACTCTCAGATGAGTCTCTGGACAGCTTCCTTGTAGAACTGGAAAAGGTAAAGTTAGGTTGCTTATTAGGGGCTGCCAGCGCATTTGGAACCTTTTCTTGCTTGATGAACCGTCAGTTAATGATTTATGTAGATTTTTAGTGTATTCTTGCTTGTTCCTACCTCATTCCTCACCTGAATACTGTGGTCATTTAGCTTTAAGCATACTGAGTGCATGAATGAATTTTGTGACTTTAAAAATGATTTTTTAATCTCATCTAATAGCATAATTTGATATAATGAAGAAATAGGGTTATAGAAATCTTAGACTAGTGAAGTTTTTTAAGTTGCGTTTTTCTAAAATAGCCTTTAAATTTTATTTTTTTATCTATTTATTTATTTTTGGTGTAACTCTCTATGATTTCCTCTTAAACATTTTCATTTAAAGTTTTTGTTCCACTTGTCTGAAATCTGAAACAGTGTCCCTGGGTGTCACATTTATGTCCCCTCCCCCTGTCCCTTTTAGCCTCTTGGAGACCCGGCCATATTGCTTGCTCTTAACCGCCTGTCTCCTGAGAGGGCGGCTCCGGTTCCCTTCGCTGCGGGTCTGGCCCGCCCTTCGGTGTTGCTCCTTCCCTGGGTGTTTATTCTGTCGTCGGCTGTTCCTGCAAGCAGTCCGAGCGCCGCCTGTGTTTCTTGACTGATCGTTGTGGCACCTCTTGTGCTTTAGTGATGCGCTCTGTGTGTTAAACGGGCTGTTTAGAGAATTGATGATTTTTTAAAAATTATCTTTAAAGAAAAAAAAGACAACGTTATCATTGCCCCTTCTCCATAGGATTTTTACTTTTTTAGTGTAGAAATAGATTTGAGATAATCCTTCTTATTAATTGGTCTCTTTTACCTTAAATTTTCATTATTCTCTCAATACTTTTAACATCTTGTTAACGCTGTTTCTTATTGTGTGTGACCTTTTGCCAATACATTTTTATTATATTCTTGCACACTTAATGTTCTGTTTTCCTGAATTTTATTTTTCTTATCTAGTCTTTCATCAAGTATGGCAAATTGGAACATCACTTTTACACTTTATAGATCTATATTCTTTTTTGTCACATAGTCTTTCTTGGGAAAGCCTATTAGTGTGAAGTTTAGTTTTTAAAATAGTTTCTTAGCTATCTTTTAAGAAGCCTCAGCTTGATTAAACTTAACTGGTTGGTCTTATTTAATGCAAATCTAGTTTAGTTATTTCCCCTGCAGACCTGTCCTTCCGTGTTCTGTGTTGTTTCTGGGATGTATGTGTTTCTACATATCAAACAGGTGGCTGACTCAGGGTCGGAGGAGCATGCGTGAGAATGTAAGCCCAGAGAAGGCAGGGGTTTTGTTTGGTGCTCTGTGCTCATGGCCTGGATGGGCCCTCGTACACAGCACAGAAGAGGGGCTCAGTAATTCCTCATCGAATGCAGTTAAGCTGTGTACTCAGCAGTGGTGAACAGCTTGGTTGAGTCATATGCTCTACTGTCCCTTGTAACCAGTGGTACAAAACTGTGACCAGGGTGATGAGAATGAGAGGCACAGTTGGTGACCACACATTGGAGTACTTTACTGGATGAAGCAGAATATAGATCTTAGAGGTTTTTAAGCACCCTATTTGAATCATACGTGGGACGTATAATTTATACAATGGTATGATTTAGCATTATTTGGTTTCTAAAAGTGCTAGTTTTACTTGGGGTAATTTCTATCATCTTCAAACATATGGTCAAATGGAAAATCAATAGAGATTGAGGTTAATACTTGTTTTGGTATTACTGGGCAAATTTTTGATTTAATGATTTTAATGTCTTAATATCTCTACTATTTGGTTATGTATTAGAATGAATGGCCTAAGAGTGGTATTTGTTGAAAAACGTACTTTCTCTTGGTTTAGGTTCAGAGCACTGGCGAAGGAGAAGCACAGAGATACTTTGACCATGCACTCACTCTGAGAAACACAATACTTTTTCTTCGTCATAATAAAGATTTAGTTGCACAGACTGCACAGCCAGACCAGCCCAATTACGGTATGAGATATGTCCTTGATTCTGAAGACATGATCCTATGGAACTTCTGAGAATTTAAATAGGTCATGCTCACTTATTTAATCATCATTTATTTCGTACATTTTGTGTAAGCATATTGGACTTACAGCCAGAGGCTCATTTAGTTAATTTCTTTGTTTGTTGCCGTTTCTTACCTTATTTTACTTTTCCTCCCCTTATGTGCCACTGACATTCGTAGTATTTAAATCTTATTAGTACCTACAAAAATGATTGGAGTGTTAATCTGTTTAAGTAGCTGGATGGAATTTAGAATAGGCATCTCTTCTGGGGGGCGAATAGATGCTAAAATTAATGTAGGAAGCATAAAATTTCAAGAATAAAAGATTCCATTGTATAAAAACAATAAACAAAGGTTTCCTATTCAGATACTGCTGGAATATTTATTGACTAAAGTATTTTACTTTAAAAACTAGGCAAGAGAACAGTAACCTCTTTTTAAAGAGTGAAAGAAAGTAGCAATTTTAATCAGTTGGTGAACCCCAATGTGGCTGTCGCCTTGGGGTGCAGTCTCAGTTTTGCGACAGACCGGGAGTTCCCAAACTTGAGTTGAGCCGAGGGAATCAGAGTTCAGGCTCCGGTGCCGTGGGTCCTGAGTCGTGGGTGGCGCCCGGGAGCGCGTGTCTTTGCAGAGGCGCCACGGCCGGAGCGCCAGTGCGAGCAGGAGAGCACCAGTGCCGGAGCGTTTGGCTCCAGTGCTGGACGTTCGCAAGTGTTGCGTCTCAGGACTTCGAGTTCTCAGCACCACTGTAACATTTAATTTCACACATTCTTTTACATTTGTAACCTTCTTTTTTGTCTTTTATGACTTCTTTTGAGAATGTATCTTTTTGTTGGTCTTACTGAAAGTTTCTCACTTGGGGTGAATGTGGTGTTTCCTTGTGATTAGGTTTGGATTATACATTCATGTCTAGAATATTGGGTGAGTAATGTGTCCTTCTAAGGGAATGATATCTGGGGGCACATGATTTCCACCTGCCCCCTATCGTGATGTTAATTTTGATCACACAGTTAACGTGTTTTCTGATTTCTGTGCTGTTTACCTAACTGTTCTCCTGCTAGGTGCCCCACCCTGCAACTAGTAAGCAGTCCGTGGGCAGATACTTTAGGATGATGCAGATACCCTGCACGTCATCTGTGTTTCTTTTAGATTCGGCACCCATTACTGATTGTTGCCTGGCTCATGCTTTAATTTTTTTTCCTAACTCTAACAGTTATTCTGTATTTGACAGTTGGTACTAGGCATTCTTTTATATTCTTAGTATGGATTAGTCATTCCTGTCTCTTAATTATTTTGCGATATGGCTGTCTCAGATTTTGCCAGTGGGATTTCCTGCAAATTGGCTCCTGTCTCCTTGTGCCATGCCTCCATCTTAAAAAAATTTTTCGAGCAAATTTACTTTCCAGCAAAATAATCGTGTCTTGTACGTCTGCCCAGCCCCAAATCAGCCTTTCTTTTTACTAAAGGCATGGTGTTACATTAAGAATCTTTCCCTAGTTGCGCTTAAGGCTTCTGAGCTTTTTCAGCCTGCCACACATTGTTTTAGGTGCATCTTATCTGAGGGTTAAACACTGGAACCCTCCAAATCTGGTGCATACTGAGTAAATTCATGCTGTATGGACCAGCTGCAGGGAACTCTGGTTGGACTCAGGACCTGGCTGTGCTGCTCTTTGTAGAGACTGGAAGTTGGGGGAGGAAAGCCCACAGCTCACCTGTGGCACTCAGGCGATCCTAATTTGCCGCTGCCCTGGAGTGGCTGGCTGGACAGGAAGACAGGTAAAGCAGGTACCTTTTTAAAGTAAAAGGTAGCCTAAAGGAATACTGGTAGACAGTTATCTTTTTAGACCAGGAATAAAGACTATTAGCTTTAAACCTTAGAAGTATCATCTTAGTGTTCCCTTAGGAAATTTGGCATTTTTAATATTCTGTCTTAAAAATTTTTTTTTAATTTAAAGGTAGATAATTGGTATTTTGTCTTGGACGTTTTTGTTTCATATTGTCAGTCTTTCATTCCCTGTATGTGCTTGGTCATAATTCAGGTTTTCCTCTGGATCTCTTACGCTGTGAAAGCCTTCTTGGTTTGGACCCTGCGACTTGCAGCAGAGTTCTAAACAAGAACTACACACTGCTCGTGTCCATGGCTCCTCTCACCAATGAGATCCGGCCTGTCAGCAGCTGCACCCCTCAGGTAAAGACCGCGTGGACGGAGGCTGCTGCCGCCATTTCCTTCCTCCTCGTTGTGGCCTGAAGAAGAGCTCTAACTGTTCTACGGGGTTAATTATTGTTTGTAGACACCATGTTTAAATCACTAGCTCACAAAGCAGTTTTGTGTTTTATGCTGTTGTAAGACGTTGTGTTCAATTTGTGAGGTATAATTGGTGCATTTTACTTGTGTATCATACAGTGCCTGGTGACATAGTAGATTAAAGTTTTCTTCTTGAACGCAGTCTTTTAAAGAATGTCTTTGGATTCTGTAAGAAAGGAGTCTGGATTGCCTTGTGGGATAAGATTAGTTTAATTAGGAAAAATGAAATGTTTTAGAAATGGGGCTGTGACACTACATAAACTGAAAAGAAAAGATAGTACTGGAAAGGTACTCTCTGGTTATCTTTAAAATTTACTTGTGAAAATGACTTCCTGTTTTTACTTAGCAAGGACATTGTGGCTTGTACCATTTTCAGAGTAGGGATTATGCTCTGTTTCAGTGTTACATCATTTCCTAGATAGTGTGCAAGGGTTCATGGTGTAGAAGAACGGAAGGGATTCTTGTGCAAGGTTGATTTTGTTGCTTGTGCTGATCTAGCTGCCTTCATGAGCATACCCTCCCCCACATCTGTCCTGTATTCAGCCAGGCTGTGGTTGTAGGTTTGCCTTTACCAGCCTCTTTTTATAATTCTCCATGTGCCCCTTCCAGTCCCACCCACTACACACTTCCTCCTATTCTTTAACACAACCTTTAGGCATAGTCGGAATGCATGACCTGTAAGTGAATGGGAGGAGAGTCCTTTTGGGAGAAATTACTAATAATAGTAATAATGAACACTTTGATACAGAGCTTACTATATACCAGATACTATTTTAAACGTTTCTTAAAATTTTTTTAATTTTTACTTTAATTGTTGTTCCAGTACAGTTTTCTGTCTTTTACTCCCATCCCTGCCCACGCCCCCGTCCTCCCCACCATTTCCATCCCCCGCCCTAGTTTTTGTCCATGTGTCCTTTATACTTGTTCCTGTAAACCCTTCCCATTCTCCCCTGAAATTCCCTCCCCTCTCCCATCTGGTCACTGTCAGCCTGT